>KE159119.1:1959-23253 GCA_000411055.1 Leavenworthia alabamica | reverse complement strand
AACCTATTTTTCAGAGCTAGCCATGAGATGAAGGAGTAACGAGGGACTCCCTGGGTGAACCAGATTAATCTGCTCCAGGCTGCTTTTAGACGTTTAATACGAATCTACTCCCAAGTAGCTGATGAAGAGAACTGGGCCTGGTAATGATCTTGCGAGTGTTTCCATAGTACTTTGTCTCTACCTGTACTAGAGCAAGGTAGTGGTGATGCCAAAACTTTTGTAATGACAGACTGAAGGCGGGGACAACGACGTGGACGGATTAGCCACCCTGTTTCCAATGCTACCTCTGCAACCTTCGCTTGGCAGCGACTAATTCCCATTGTACAAGGACCTCCCTGACCAAGTATATCAATAAGTTTCCCCATATTTAGCCAATTATCAAACCAGAAAGATGTGTCACAACCATCATGAATTTCCATTGAAATGAAATCATATGCGACATCCCTTAGCTTAAGTAACTTCCTCCAAACCCATGATCCCTTAACTCCATCTTTAACATCCCAGAAAGGCCCATAACGCAATAGATAATGTCTTGTCCAAGCTACCCAGAAAGATCCCGAAAGTGTAAATAAACGCCAGATCAGGCTCAAAGCAACTATCCGCAAAGTGTCTCAAAGTCGTCTTAAACCCGGCCCCCCTTCTTGCTTTGGGTAACATAGATTATCCCAGACCTTCTATTTTGTTGTTAAATTATTTTTCTGAAAACTTTTAAAATAAATGTTAGTTTATAAATTGTAAGTTATTTTAAATTAATTATTAATTTATTTCTTTTAAACTTGAAATCAAAATTGTTCCAACTAAAATGATTTTAATATATTTGGCTCAAAATTCATCAACATTAGGAAATAATTTTCAAAATATACCATCAAATTAATGTAATTGAGAAGAAAATTAAAATTAAATTATATTTCTATAAAAAAAACATTTCAATATTTTTGTTAGTTAGATGTAGGGGAAAAAAATTTGGAAAAAAATTTAATATTATTTGAGTTAAAAAAATTAAATAAAACATTTAAAATTTCTTGACAGAAGGAGATTTATAAATATCAAATACTATTACTTATAATATCTATTTTGAGACTAGTAAAAATTAACAATAATGTCATAAAATTCATTAACGACAATATTTAGTAAATAAATAAGTAAAATTTATCCAATTTAGAATATTAAATTAAAATATTATAAGTATAAATATGGACAAGCCTCTAGTATCATATAAAGAAATGATCAAGGGAGTAAAAGATAAGGTATAATTCTTTTATATGTAATGTATAAATGAAAATTTCATCATTATAATTCTTTGGTTAGATCTCTAATGAACTAGAGGAATCATTAAGAGAAGTGAATGAACAATTAGCCAAGACAAGAGCCACGAGAGAGGAATCCTAGAAAAGGTTGGATGAAATTAACAAACTATCTTCTGATGAGGAAGAGACAGCTTCATTGCTCAAAGAACTCAGCGAAAAATGCAATGTTCTTCAATCATATCTTAATGCTAAGTCATATGAATAACTAAATCAGATTACCATAATATGATAATGAAACAACAAAAACAAGAGTAAGTCTTGATCATTACACAACACAATCTCCAATGAGTCTTAAAGGATCAATACCTTCATTGTACTTTGAATTATTATGATAAATACCAAACATAAGATGTATAAGCCATTATCACATCTTGTTTTTTTCGCCAAAAGAGACTATCCAAGATGAAGAATTTTCTTGTCAGGATCAGAATATGAACCTCCATTTCCAGCTCCAGATCCAGAACCAGTAGTCATAATGCTATGATCAAAGTAATTACGTGAGGCTAAAGCTTCAAAAGCATTGATCTCTGAACCATTAACCATTTGATGATGATGTTGTTGAAACCTCTCCACTTCAGCTACCTTAGTTCTTAGATAAATATTCTCATTTTCAAGCTCAATCTCCTGAAGAACAAATGATTCAAAGATTTAACATAATTAAAGATTTAGATTTATAGAAACTCTTTTGAACTTTTACTTACTCTTTTTTGCGCGTTTTCGATTTCAACTAGAAGCAACTCATGCTGTTTCTCACAAGAACACAATGCATATTAAGAATCAAGAAACTAATAACAAAACAAGAATGCTTATGAATAAGAAGAGTCTAGTAATAGTTATATACCTTCTTGGATCTGATCCTTGAGATGGCTTTCTCAAGGCGATTCTCAACTTGTTTTAGTTCCTTGACACTTAAGGAACTCAAAGAATCTCCCATTAGATTCCTACATTAGTAAAAATGTGTTATATTCAATATAATATATACATTTGATTAAACATAAATATGTCTATCAAGGTCTTGTAATATGTGATTCTATATATATATAACACCTGTTGGAATTTTGAATAGTTTGGATTTGTTGTCTCAGCTTTGCAGATTCTTGTTGATAGTACTGTTTATTAAGAACCAATCACAATAAGAAAATATAGCATATGATTTTAATAAGTAGAGATATGGAGAAAAATAAATTAAACCGCAGCATTAATTTCTTGGACAGTGCTGGTATTGGAGCTATCAGAAGAAGCTTTCTTGTATCTCTCAATGGTTGATCTTATGCTGTCACAACATAATAACCATTAAATTCATTTTATAACAATTTCTTGATAATAACTCAAGAACATATATTAAGTATGTAATTAATCACTTTGGTATTCTAATCAAGTGTCTAGTAAGGTTATTTTTGTTTTGTTTTCTATTATTTTTATGTTTCCATGTTATAAAGATTTTGATATCATGACATGAAAATGCAAAAGGAAATACAAATTAAGAAGCAATTGTTTTGAATGATCCTAAGTGAAAAAATTTAATATTATATTTTAAAAACAGATGTTCAACATATATATTTGCATCCTTATAAAGATATGAACTGGTTTAAATTAATGGAAATTATGATATTTTACATTAGCAATTAAATAATCATATATATACTGCATATAGTATTGACAAACAAATAATATATACAGACCAATAAATCATCAATATTTTATAAACTCTGAATAATCTAGATCAATATATAATATTCAAATATCCAAGTTAAATTAAAATTGGGTATTGGATAACAGTTGAAGTGACTTTAACATTAAAAAGGAAATAAAATATATAAAATATAAAAGCCAAAAAAGGAAATAAAAGACATGAAGAAATAGATATAAGCTGGTTAAGATGAAAGAGGAAAGAAGAGTACAATAAACAACACATCTCTCGCTGCACAAATTGTTTTAAGTTCCAAGAACAACTGCAAAATATAATAAAAAGACTTGTTGACCAACTGAAACTACAAGCTAGCCTAGCATGAGTTTCGTACTTAAACCCATTTTTTTGTTCTTTTTCTCTTTTTTTAGATTTTCTTAAAATCTATATATGGTATATGAAAAAAGAATATGTATATAGTACTTTTAGACTTGTGTATATATTTCTGTATACTTTGAAAATAAAAAAATCATATGTACATTGTTATGTGGTATATTTTGGTTTAATTAACTGGTACTGGTTAAGACCTTATTGTAATTAAATCAAGAAAATTTTCATATGTTTCATAACTATGTAGCTAAAAATTATACACATCTTTTTTTGGTCAGAAATATTACACATATAAACTATATAAATCTTGGAAATTTTTGATAATTATGCTTAACACTAAGCATAAGTTTTCAGATTTATACAAATAATGTTTATATTAGCTCAAATTTATCTTATTGAAGCTCTTAGTCATGCTTGTAATTAACTATTGATAAATATTTTAACAAATTAATTTCACAATTTTATTTATTTAGAGATTTATAAATAGGGAGATGGCTTACTTGTTATTGGCATACTCATAGAGACGACCACGAGTGGAGAAGACGATGAGAGCAACTTCTGCATCACAAAGAACTGAGAGCTCATAAGCTTTCTTAAGAAGTCCATTTCTTCTCTTGCAAAATGTTACTTGACGATTTGTTGAGTTCTCTATTCTTTTTATCTCTATCTTTCCTCTTCCCATCCTTCATTTTTTAACATCAAATAACTCTTAGAATTAATTGCTTAATTTAGACATAATTTACAAGATGAATATACCAAGTTTGAATAAACATACAAATGATTAATATACACCAAAACATAAATAAAATAATATATGTGAAAAAATACATAATATGTTTGTAGGATAATCAAAACCCTAAAGCTAGCTAGGGCTTGAATTGAGATACTTATATTTAATTAATATACTTACCAAACGCAACTTTTATTGTAAGAAAATAAAAGTTTTTATTTTTGTATCGAGTCTTGGAAAAATAAATTAAGGATGTTGTTTAATGATCTCTAGGACAGGCAATAGTCAATTGGATCTGATGCAGATCTGATGTAGCTGAAACTAGAGTTTGAAATTTTATTCAAAACTAATATACATACATATAAAGAATTATTATGCAATATAATCATATATATTACACATATTTTTCCTTAATATATATAATTAGAACCTCTCTTCAGAAAATTTTTAAAAAATGGAAAAGTAAATCTGACAAATTTAATTACATGGTTTTTTGGTATATACAATTTATTTTGACCCATTCCTTGTACTATTTCTCTCTCTCTTCAATAAAACATAGAAGGCTTCACGGGATCAAATGAAAACATAACATATATATAAATATATACATAATTTTATTTAGATCTGAAAGATCTTTATACTGATCTACAAAATCATGGATCTATAATCTGATCTATGAAGATATTTTTATAGTTTTATTTCAAGGAAAAAAATATGGAGAGAGAAAACAAATCAAAATGATATTGAAGAGGAAGAAGAAGAAGGCACTGATGCACATGAAACTGAAGTTATAAGTACAGAAAGAAAAAAAAATTATTACACATAAATAAAAAGACAGAGAGACAAAACTATGCTTAGTTTCAAGAAGAAGGTGAAGAAACACAAACAGATTTAGAAGATTTTCAAACCAAAACACTTCACTTTAACTGACAATAAAGGAAACAGAATCTATCAGAGATCTACATGTTATAAACTTAAAATAAAACCTAAATCTTATTTTGTTTAAACCCCTTATGATCTTTCATTCTCTCTTTTTTTTTGTTTCTTGGGAAAAGAGAAGATTTCTTTTAATAGTTTTGTGATAATAAATTTTGTGAAGAAACAAGACAAGAATTATTATTAATTATAAGATTGGAATCTGCATATATATAGAGATATATAAATGTAGAGTTAATTTTGAATGAAGAGAAGTGTACAAAGATGGGAAGATGATGAGATGAAGAAGTGTTTTGCCTTAATGAGAAGAAGAAGTAAAGACATGACAGACAGACCTGAGAATTGCTTCTCCCAACTCAATTCAGCTTTCGGAAACTCTCTCTTTCTTTCTCTATCTCTCTTTTTTTCTTTTTTTTTGAGAATCCCAAAAACAAACTCAATTCTTTTTCTCTTCAAAAACCCTAACCTTCCCACTTATTATGTCTATTTGTAGACGTTTCTTTCTTTGCTCACCTTTCAATATCTTGAGAGTGAGATAATGCGTTTGCGTTTTGCGGTTGTAATGCTATTGCTATGTAAATAAAATTATATTTTAATTAAAAAAATGTATTCAATGTATGATGACTAGGAATGTTAATTTTTTTTCCTGCCGTCAATTTGAAAATGGTTTAAATCAGAAATTATGAATGATATAATAATTTAAATTTTCTAAATAGAATAATAATAAAGTTATATTAAAGGACGAATATTTTAAAGTATTATAATTTTCAGCTTACTAAGAACTAAGAAGTAAGAACTAGTAAAGTATTAATTTCATTTTTTAGTTTCTATTTTCAAACTTAGAGAGAAATGAGAAATTGCATGATGAGACTCTATAGCTGGCTACAATATTTGTCTCATTTCATATCGTGGCCAAGTTCACGGCGACGCCAAGATTTGGGATTTCGTAGGAAAAAATTAATGTATGTTCTACCTACATATTAAATGTACCATAAGGTCTAAAGTCTTAGTTGCATGGTTAAAAATAATAATTAACTTATGATGGTTAATTTAATGGTCTCACTAAAATTGTAATCATAATTAGTCATTAATATAATTGGTTACATGAATTAGTATCCCTGAACTTTGGTTTAAAATTTTGGTAACAAAAATACAGTAATATACTAATATTAAAAAGAATCCATGACCATATATATATTCTTAATATTAAGTATTAACTCTACGTTGGTCCACTATATATATAGATGGTTTAATTGGCAAAAAAAAAATCCAAGTTTCTGAAAACTTATTATGTTTGGGTGATGGATTCTTCCGGCCAATATTAAAAACATCATTTCTAGACATTGTCCTCATATGGATTAAAATGACTGAGAAAAATTATATACCATTCAAAATCTAATCTCATTGGTTATCAATGTTTTCATCACATGTGATTTATATTACTAACCTAACCTTTTACTTTACAAATCTTTTTCATACATAACTTCCACGTAACTATACGTTTGTATATTTCTTTCAAGAAAGTGAGAACATACGAATAAAAACAAAATGGAAAGTTAATATATACTTCATATATATAATATATATGTTGAGATGATCATATATGAATCATGTAAAATTTTGATCACATAAATAATTAATTTTGTGACACAGAAATATACTAATAAAATTTCAAGATTCCTTTGGAAAATAAAATTAAAGAGAAAGGTGAATTATCAGAGCTGAATTTAGGGTTTGAAAGTGACAAGCAAATTGCATTATTGCAGAAGAAAGAGATAGAGTAGATGTTGACATTGTTGGTTCATCTCCTCATTGATTTGCCCTAGTTTCTATATTTCATCTCTCCTTCTTAAATTAAGTAAATTTTATTTTGATTTTTCTTGGTTAATCACACCCAACTCTAAAACCATTTTATATATTACTAAGTTACCAATTTAAGTCACTCAAATTATTGTTACATAATGTTTTAGACTATGCTGTTTAGGGAGTCAAAATGGCTTTTTCACTACAGCTTAAACATTAAATAAAAAGGTTTAAATGTTTGGTATTGTTATAAGCTGATTCTATATATACTTACGGTGACTTGAATTTGTCACTGTCGACTTTTACTATAACTTAGCTGTAAAAAAATTGATTGTAACTTTTTTTTGACAGCTGTGGTCTTTAACAAGAAAACAAGAACAAGAAATAAAATTTGAACTCTTGAGTAACTTTAGGAAATGTGAGCTAGAGAGTTTAGTAAAGTTAAAAGTTTGTTTTGTAAAATATTTTCTAAATAAATTCAAAGATTAACTCTTAATTAAGTTAGGAAATATGATGCTTTGAAATTTTTCAGAGATTTATATAGTTACACCACTAAAATTTTTTAAAAAGTTGAATTTACATTTGTTTTTTGGTAATATGCTGAGACCACTTGGTTGTATTAATGAAGAGTTAAAATGATCAAAAGTTGTGCTTAAACTTATTGTAGAAACACTTTTTCATAAAATTTATAAAATATGTCTGGTCTAAAAATAGTAACCCAATAAATCATAGAATAAATACTTTTTTCCCAAGAAAACTAAAAAGAAAATTATTCCAATCCATATATTTTTGTGTAACACACTCAAAAATTAAAATTTTACTTATAAATTTTGTAAAAGATCATCTAATCGAGGGAAATTACTAAATGAGATTCTCTTGGTAAATTTAATTGACAAAAAAATAAATACTTAATAATAACAAACAAAAAAAGAGAGCAAAAGTTACTAATCAAATCAAGTTGTGTTTGTTACATACAACCTTCACGAGAACCTTGTTGATTGTTGTGGAACCAACACATCAAAGTCACTCACTGTCCACTCCAGTTTCTTGTCTATTACTAACATATATTTCTGTTCCAACATTGATCGATGTCCACAGTACTCATTTACCTAGTTTCCTTCCCGGGTCTTGTCCACAAAAGACTCATATTAGTTGCAAGCCAAGTTCAAAAAGAGCTTCATATGCACATAATATTGAATTATCTTCTTGACTCATATTAGTTGCAAGCCAAGTAGAGACGACTTGAGAGAGCTCCAACATCAAACTCCCAAGTTCTTGAATCTCCAATCCAACCATCTCCTGGCTTCCTCGGATACCCATGGGCAGACCATTCTGAATGAGCCAAAATATGAACCAACCTCAACCGAGTTTCACATCAAGTGTTAGCTTAACTTTGAAGTTTAGTGACTCTAGTAACTAAACATAAGAAAAAAGACTTATAAGTCAAAACAAGAACACACTACTAACTAGTATACATACTCAGAAAGCTTTCTCAACATGCCACAACCTATAATGATACCCACCATTAAAACGCTACGCGTCAACAAGTCGTAGATTAATAAGTCTGGCCCAAATATGCAGGTTATCTAAGCGGTTGTTTAAAACATCTAATAGTTTTTCTAACATTTTTTGTATGATTTTTTTAAAAATTTTTTTGACATATTTTAAATTCAAATTTTAAAAATTTTATAATTTTTTGGTAAAACTAATTTTTGTTCAATATTTTTGTAAATTAAAATTATATTTTATAAATTTAAAGATATATTTTAAAGTAAAAATTTTAGTCTATAACAGTCCTGCGTAGATACAACATTAGCTAAACTTACTTAGTCAAAGTCCTTAATGAATATGAAGATTCTTCTTCAATATCAGCATGGATCCTTTTAATACCATCCTCTGTTCCACATAGTCTAAGAAGGTTTACTACATACTATAAAAATTACTTATACGTCAAACATTAGTTACTTGGCTTACACGTTAATTGAATTTTACATTGAAACATATCAAGCGGAACATTAACAAAATCAATCAGCGAGTCTAGGGTTTCCCATTGAAGGATCTTCGTTACCAACTTTGGTATATATCTCTGATGTGCATTTAGGAAGGTAAGAAGAATATTCCAATAGTAGAAGAAGTAGAGGGAAGAGTAAGAGTGTAATCGAAGCCATTGATGAAGTTTCGTAATTTACTAAGATGCGCGTGAAGTGTAAGAGTGGAATAGGCGCGTGGGAAGTTGATTAAATTCGCGCGTGATTAATGCCGGCAAAAGGTAAGCTGTCGCTCTCTGCTTTTTTTTTTTTTTTTTACTTTTGCCTTTTGGAAGCATTTCGTGTTACATCCCTATACTATTAATAAATTACAGCCAGCCCCATAATTTTTCATTCGTTACAATAGTAGCCATTTTCAGAAATTATGATCGGATTCGTTGAATTGAGTTTATCCTACAACAGAATTGGGTCCTTTGTTTCGTTTTAGTGAATAGTCTGGTCGAAGAAGACAATGTCTTCTATGTGGTTGCATCGACCCTTTAGAATCTTACTCATTTTCTCTCTTGGGTTCATGATAAGTTTGAAACTTGGAACTGTTTCGTTGATCAATGAATCTTTTCTAAAAAGGAACAGATGAACACACAAGAACTGGCTGGTTTTGCTAAAAATGATGACTTTGTTCTCTCTGTGTAATTGTGATAAAAGTGATTTTTTTTTTGTATTTGAGTTCGTTATGATAAGATTTGTATGGTTTCTGGTAATTGAATCTTCATTAGTGGTTGTTATTTTGTTAAGGATTGTTGCAGCTTAGTAATTGCATTAGTTTGATTAATCAAAGTTTCTTCAGAAGCAATAATGTTTTGGTAACTTGGTAAATGTTTTATAGTATTAGTGTTTTTAATGTTGCAGAAATGAGTCCTTGAGATATAATGTCTCACAGAATTAGCTCTCTAATGAGCAGACAAGAACTGGCTTGTTTTGCTAAAATGAGTGTAAATTGTGAGTTTTGGAACTTCATCAACTCATTAGTGAGTGACACCGAATTGCTTATGTGATGGATTTGAGTTAAGTTATAATAAGATTTGTGTGGTTTATGTAATTTATTTCTTCATCTAGTTGTTTCTTGCTTTGTTAAGGATTGTTTCAGTTTCATCAGTCTTTATTGACATTGATTGAGCAGAATCCAAGTTTCTACAGAAGCAGTAGTTTTTGCAAAGTTTTATTAGAAGTAAGTCTCTTTAATCACGCAGAAGCCGAGTTCTTGAATACATCTAAAGCAATATGGAGTATCAGTAGAAAAGCCTGAAGAAAATAAGATAGGTAATTGACTTGGTTAGGAGTTGTTCCATCTTTCTGTTATAGATGACTCTAAGATGGTATATCTCTGAAGTTGTTGATTTTTATTTAATCTGTATTGTCCTTGAATGGTATAAACTGCATTGGTGAGAATTACCACACTAGAAAGCTTTCCAGCATGTGCTGATGATACCTTGAATGGTTTTAACTGAATTGTTGTATTGATGAGTCTTTGATGAGTGTTGACAGAACACAACTAAGTTACCTGATCTATAGTGAGACTGTTAGCACCACGAAGAATCATTCAGCGCAAAACCAACACAATTTGCAACATGGAAGAGCATATCCTTACTGCTACTCACTCTCCTTCCGAGCCATTAGGAGTACGAAAGGTTTGAATTTTGCTTTCATTTTCATGTTCTTGTCTTATTGGATCATGTTCAATGTTTAGGTGGTGTTAAACCCTTTCATTAGATTATTTTTGGATCTTGATTCAACTTAGAATTGCATTCTATGAGTGCGTTCTCTAGCCTGTAATCATGTCTCTTTTCATTAAACACAGGTGTTTTGTTCACTTCTCTGATTCCTGTTTTTAGGCTCTGCATCATATGCATAACTGGAACATTACACACTATAATCTCCAAAACAAAATCACCATGACTCCAAAAGAACAAAATGGAGAACCACATTGAGTGATTAGAACGAGCCACTTGCTTCTTCTAGTGAACATCAAGAATTCAGAGTCACTTACACCCCATAAGTTCTGAGTAACATTCATTTACAGATTTAAAAAAAGCTACAGATGAAGCATATAGCAATGTAGAGCTGACTACAAGAGATTCTTATTGGAATGTAGATTGAATGGATCTTAGTTTCTGGCATGTATTAGACAGATAAACTTTGTTTGTACTTTGACTTTTTGTTAAAAAGAAAGGAGTTTATGGGATTGTATTAAAGCAAATTGCGATTATTAGGTAAAACTTGATTGTATAATGAAATGAATATAAAGTATTAGCTCTACCAAAGTTACAAAATGAAAAAGAATTACAAACAGAGAATCAAAACCTTAAGCAGCAAAGTTTCTCAATGCAAAAATCCATTCCAATAGAAACAATTTCTAAAAACTCTGCATTTTAGGTATGGCTCAATTAAAGCCATACATGTCAAAATTCTTGTCATCAGGTGGTCTTGTGTTGTTACCACCTTCAGGTACTCTAAAGCTCTCCATTGGTGGACCTGAAGCAGCTGGTGGTGCGACCCAATGTGGTGTGGTTGGAACAGAGAAGTTAGATCCAGAAGCCTCTTGATGTAACACAACAACATTAGGATTTGCTTGAGGTGAGTTTCCTGTGGTTCTTCGGTTTGAGGAGTTTGCAGAGGCTAGAGATGTTGGATATGATTGTTGTTGCTGATTCTTCATTGGTGATTTGGGACGCAATGATTCTATGTCAGGAGTAGTCACAACGAGATGTGGTGCATCTGGAGGTGGATTCCTTCCTCCTCCTCCTTGCCAAACTTTACCCTCCTTGTCCGCAAAGTTCCTCACATAAGCCTAAACAAAACCAGTCAAACAGATCTTACACTTGTTGTCAAAAGTTCCTTGTAAAGTCTAAAGCTCATGTAAACAGGAGGAGGTGGATGGATGTTTGTAGAGTGAATATGAGATTGTACCTGTGGTTCAAAGTTTGAGGACGAAAGACCTTTTCCAACAGTAAGCCAGCCAGCTCGGATATTATGGTCTTCACCGAAAAGTTCAAGCCTCCGGCGCCCAAGTGCAAAATGTTCTATTATCCTATACATATCTTCAGGCTTTTGAGTTGAACCTGCAGTTTTGCAGTGTCAATGTGATTAAGAAACTCAACTTGCAATAATAGGAGGGATACAAATTCATTAATATTTAGACATGGCCTTGTTAATATCAACCACAGAATTTTAAATATTTCTCAATGAACCAGCTTAGAGTGTAAAGAATCCAAGACTAATCCAGCAAACCATTCACATAAACAATAACTGAGAGCCAAAGCAAACTTAAGGTTTTGTTTACGAGAAACCAAAACCTTTAGACCAGTACCAAAACACTTGACACCTTAATCAAACAAAGCAACAATCCATTTTATACTCATTTAACTGCTAAAGTAGTAATGTGGCAATGTGATAAACTCCTAGCCCTATCAGGCCCATTTTAATAAAAACAAAAAGCTGGAAGCAGAATAGAGAGAATGAAAAAGATATGACAAGCAAGATACTCTCGGATTTATTTATTAGGAACACACATCTTACTAACCATAAGGAGGCTCTTCAGCAATAATTACATCAGTGTCGATGTTAGCGTGGATTATATGTCCATCAGTGCTACGTCTAACAGTACCCTTTATCCCCATCAAGCAATGCTCCTATACGAAGACAAACCCATAAAAAATATTAAGAAAAGAATATGCAATACAGAAACCAAAAGAGAGCAATGGCAGACTATACTGAACCTTGGAACGCTGAAATACAGTACGAGAATCATGTCGCAATGTTGGTGCTGCATTACTTTTGTTGGTCTTAACCCAGCAAATATCTTCACACCTTCTGAAACCCCACTGTGACAACCAAACATAATAAATATAGATTAAATGAATATTTCAAGACAACTAAATTCAAAACGACAAAGTAAATGAGAAATGGGTCTGAACCTTGTACCTTTTTCAGGCATTGGCGCCCTTGCTCAAGCCCAACACCATCACCAACCCAGAGGAAGATAAATGAGGGAGTGTCAGCTATTGCCTACAGACACATAAAATATTTCACTTTGTTATAAACAGGAATAAAAAAGAGCGCAACTAACCTTACCCACACTCTACACACAAGTCAAAATACTATATGTTCAATACCAATACTTCATCTAGCTATTACTGAGAAGACAAATTATATATGCTATCCCTATTAGATCTAGGGCTAAGTAAATGATATAAACTAAGCAGAAATGTTTGTAGTTTAAAACCTATGAATAATTGAAGTGCGTAGAGAATAGTCACCTCAATCTTGAGATTGATAATGTCCTCAAATGTCCAATACTCCATACTATCAGAAACACCAGGAGCTCTATGGACATATTCCTCCCACGGTGGGTCAACAAGAATAACATCAAACTTTGTTCCAAATAACTCAGGAGATAACTCAACTTCATGCAAGTCGCCTTTTAAATACATTGGCGCAGAAGCAGAATTAGATACAATCTCATCCTTCTTCTGTATGAGCTCCCTAAGCTTGGGGTAGTCTTCCACATTGGTAAGCTCAAGCTCTCGGATAAAATTCTGGGGGCGCATTCCAGTATCCACAAAGTTCTGGGAATAGTCATTTTGCTCTCCCCTTGAAGGAGCTTTACCAGGAGGTCCACCAGTACGAGGAGGAACCCATCCCCCTGAATTCTTATCAGATGGCATTCCACGTCCCATCTGTCCACAAACATTGAATGCAGACCCAGAGAAGTTAGGAGGCCCTCCTCTATCAGAACCAGGTGTATTAAAGAACATATTTGGGTTTGGCGGATTGCCAATTGAAGGAAACCTTGGGCCTGATGGTCCAGGAGGAAGAGGCGAGAGAACAGGAGGAACAGGTAACATATTACCATCAACTCCTCGGGCACCAGGCCAGAGTAGAGTTGGGGCAAATGGAGGCATGAAGACAGGGGCAACAGGAGGACCCGGAATAGGTGACATGCCAGGAGTAAGAGATTGAATGGGACTGGGAGGTGGCATTCCAAGGTTAGCAAATGGTGACCCCATGATAGGCATCGGCATGGCGCCTTGTTGGTTCTCTCTGCCACCAGCAGGTCTTCCTTTCCCACCCCTTAAGGGTCTGTTCCCTTTCATGCCTTGTTGATTCTGCAGACCTCTATTAGGGGGTTGTACAGAATTAGCTCGAGCAGGTGTTGCACCCCTCTGGTTTCTTGCTCTAGCCCCTGAGTAGTCAGAACTGGCTTCACCAGCATCATCTCTCAAATCCTCCCCATAAGACCCAAAACCAAAAGTTTCACTTCTCTGTCTACCCTCCTGGTTGTAACCCCACTCTTCATCATTACTAGTAGGCTTTTTGGAGGTCGGTCCTGATTCTCCTCTACCATAATCAAGTGGCTTGGTTTGTATCTCAATAACATCATAATTCTCATTTGAAACCCCACCACTTGACAATGCTTTAACAGCCTCACCCCTGTTTCCATCTTTCCTACCACCTGAACGACCATGAGACCTGTCACCTTCACTCCTTTCACGTCCTTGCCTTGGAAAATCCCGTTCCCTGCCACGATCATAAAGAACATCCCCATCTTTCTGATCTTTATCACTACTACTCACATGCTTTCTCTTCCAATTATCCTTTGAACCTTCTTGATCCCTATCCCTATCCCTATCAGACCAGCCATCATCTCTTCCTCTAGATCTTTCATCTTTTCTCCCATATTTCTCCTTTTCATAATCCGCCTCCGACTGCTCTAACTCTTGATGACGCTTCCCACTTCTATCTGGTGTTTTAGACCTATTAGAACGACCCCCTTCTCTCACAGTCTCAGAACTTTTCTTAAGAGGACTACTACCTCTATCATCTTCTTTAACACCTCGACTCTTACTCTTCTCCTCTCTACTACTTGACTTCAAACTCCTATCAGACTTAGACTCTCTCCTACCTTCACCATACTCATTATTAACAGAACCTTTTTCACCACCACCACTATCATGTCTAGAATCAGTAATTTTACTACTTTTATAATCACCATCATTATCTTCACCTTTCTTAACACTAACAGCTGCTTCATCCCATCTCTTCCTTTTACTTGAATCAGAAGTAGATCCATGACTTCGATCTCTCACACGATCATGATGCTCTCCATCAACAACAGACTTATCTTCTTTGCTTTTAGTTCGACTACTCTCAACGTCTGATGCTTTTAAACTTAATCTTCTTTTCTCACTTCTTTCTCCACCTTCGTGTTCTCCATCTTCATACCAAGTACTTAGCTTCTCTAACGAACTCTCCTCTGGTTTCTTCTTCATTGTGAAACTTTTCTACAAAACAAAAAACCATAAACCCAAGAAATTAGGGTTTCTATATCAGAACGATCAATTCCATTCAATGGGTTGAATTACATAACTTAGTTGCGTTACCTATAACATCACAACTAGAAATTTTGATTTTAAAAATCTAAAAAAATCGACGACGGTTAAAGATGAAAGTTGCGATTAGAAGATCGGAGAAGGTTGGGGTCGGAAAGATGAAGTGAGTTTTGAGAGACGGAGTTAATTCGGCGGAGAGGGAGGAACACGATCGACGACACTAAGTCAAAGTGTATTGGGCCAGGCCCATTTAAATTGATTTATTTGATCTATAAAATATATTTGATATTTTTTAAATGATTGTATAAAAAACCAGTAGTAATTTATATAATATCCTAAGCATAGTGAGATTATTTGTTAAATAACATTACTCGTATAATATGTAGTAGATGATACGTTTTTCTAAAGTCTCTTTGCATTTTGCAGTTAATTATCAGAAAAAAAAAAAGAAAAAAAACTTAAATCTACAAGACTGACTTGCACAACTAAACACAATAGCTAAATATACACACTTTGTTTACTTCCCTAAACCACAAGAAAAGTGTATGAGACAAGAGAAAACATGAATTGCCATTTACAAGAACACAAACATAATATATCACAAACATAGTAGCTGTGGCATCATTGCCTTGCTAACATTTGTTGAAGAGTTATGTATCAATGGTTAAAGCTTCTTTAGTTCTGAGTTCAGTGTTAGCAAAGTTTTCATTCCATCTCTTTACTTCTACTATGAACATGTTCTGTTGTTTTTCTTTGTTGCGGATTTATCAAGCCGCGATTTCCTTACAGCTTCTTGAATTTGTCTTTCATGATCTTTGAGAATGTCTTCAATGTTCCAACCAGGAGGCATTAATGGACCTGAACAATGCATTCTGTTCTTCTTTCGTATATATGTCTGAAACCACATGAGCAAACATCTTAGAACCCGTTAGGGTTAGGTATAAATACTAAATCCGAAACCTAATCTGGTTTAAAAATCCGATCTGAATAGTTCGGTTTACTTTCAAAATCCGATATATTTCTATATCAAATACATTTATGATCCAAATTAAAACCGAATCCAAACCAAAATAATTTTGAATAACTTAATTATATAAGTAATTTTATGCTAAATTGATTAATTTTTATGTTAAACCGAATAAATAATCTTCTTTAATTTTATTTTTCGGTTAATTTAGTTTTTTTTTTGGTTAATTCGTTTTTAAATTCTTCAAATTAATTTCGGTTTTGAATTATCTGATTTAATTTCAAATTTTTCGGATAATTCGGGTTTTTTGGGTTATATTTACGGTTATCGATAACAAATATTTTTACAAAACCTATATGAATCAGATCCAAACCGAATATCATTTCGATCATGTTTGGATTCTACTTATACTAAATTCGGATAACCCGAAATCCGAATAAACCTGATTTGAATCCGAAGCCTAGACCTAGAATCCATAATCTAAAAGTGAAAAAAAAAAACTAAAGCTAACATGTTAGTTTCATTACCTTGGTGGGTTCTATGGTTACATCTTCCTTATATGAAGGAGACAAGTATCTCCCAGTCATTGGAACATTAGTAGATTTTGTAGACTTGAGCTCAACTACATTATTTCTCCAACTCTCATTTTTACTCAATGTTATTGTCATGCTTGGATGAATCATTGAACTAGTATGAATAAAGCCTTTATCTCTATCACCTCTTCCTATATCTCCTCTCATTCCGGTTCTACTATCTTCTTGAGGATTAAACTGTGGTGTTGTGGTTGTACTTTTGAACTCTCTTGAACTTAGTCTCACAGATTCAGGTCCACGCCCCTTGACAGTTTCAGCTCGTTTCCTGATTACATATAGAACATGTTTATGAATGAACTCATATGAATCTTTTGTGGTATTATAAGGAAATGTTCTCATGTACCTTCTTGCTTCTTCATCGCGGACCTTTGCATCGAGTTCTTTACTTGGTGGATACTTTGGCAAACTTGATACATCACAAGGGAGTGGTTCCTTTGTGAAGAACTAGAGAATAAAAGAGAATCAAGAATTTGAGGATACAAATCAAGAATTTGAGGATACAAATCAAGAATTTGAGGATACAAATCAAGAACTTATATAGATCAAGAAAAGATGAGGCTACCTTGCTACTTAGTGTGGAAGAAGCTGTGCCACGCTTCTCTGGTTCTAAGGATAGAAGCTTATCAACAAGAGCTAAAGCAGAAGAGGGCAAGTTCTTGAAGGTTTCAAGAAGGACACGTTTATAAGGTTGTTGTGGCTTGAAACTTGTAGCAAGTGGTAGCTTTGTCTTTTGCCAATAATCACCACAAGGTGAACCACATAACTTGAAGATCTTATGCATTTGCTCAACCTCTGTTCTTCCCGGCATGATTGGTTTCCCTAAAAACAGTTCTGTAAGAATGCAACCAACACTCCAAAGATCTATGCCAGGTCCATAATCTGTAGCTCCTAGTAGAAGCTCTGGTGCTCTATACCATAAGGTTACTACACGGCTCGTCAAGGGTTGATCTTGTTGATAGAAATTCGCTAAACCAAAATCTCCAATCTTGAGAACTCCATCATTGTTTACCAAAAGATTTGAACCCTTAATGTCGCGGTGAAGGATTCCACGGCTATGGCAATGTTCAAGTCCACTAAGAAGTTGTTTCATGTAACACTTGATCTGCAAGAAACAACAAGATTTGTCTCTCTATGTTACTATTTAGTTCCTTGTCTACACATGCATTATTCAAAGCCTTGAAGGTACCTGAGATTCAGTGAATTTGACACCAGGTCTAAGAGCCAAGCCTGAAAGGTCATGTTCCATATACTCAAACACAAGGTAGAAGCTACCAGAGACTTTTGAGGTCACTAAACACTCAAGCTTCATAACATTTGGATGGTCAAGTTTGCGTAAGATATGGATTTCTCTAGCCATGAATCTAACACTTTCCGGATCCATATTTTCAAACCTAACCTTCTTCATGGCTACTGTTTTACCAGTCTCAAGGTCTCTGGCTCTATACACACTACTATAAGTCCCTTGTCCAATCTACAAAAAGACACACAGAGCCGGTCCTGAGTTTTAATCGGCTAGAAACGTGAAAAAAATTGACTATTTATATATAGTAGAAACCAAACTTTTTAAATAATTGATGTGAGACCCCAAGCACATGCTTGATGTGCTTGTACTCAGAGTCTGCTCTCAAAACACATAATAATCAAACCGAACATAACTTTTATGGTATGTTCAAACAAAGAGAGAACAAAACTAACCTTTTCAAGCTTCTCAAAGGACTCAGCATGTCTTGGAACCCAACCTTTAATGGCATCACCAGCAACAGAAGTTAACCAAGAAGGCCATCCAAGTGCAATAAGCTCAGCCTCAGGGCTATGTGGAACAGTACTTGTACTCGGTTGAATCACATTAAAACCTCCACCACCAGCTCCAATATCTGCAGTTGGCCATCTCCTGTGAGACCTTGAAGGTCTCTCTACAATAACTGTTTTACCATCACTATCATCAACAGGAACAATCAATCCACTGGCTCTAGCCGATGGTTTATGAGTTAATCCATCGGTTTTGCGTCCAGCAGAGCTTCCATCAACGGATTTATGTGAAACCTCATCTTTCTTGGAGGTTACTTGAGGTGCAATCAATTGAACTGAGGATGTTTTGTTTAAACTCTCGTTAGGTTTTTGTTGTTGATCAATAACTTCTTCTTCTGCTGTTCCTTTAGAGCAAATGCTGCCCATAACAATCAGGTGATTCACAATCTTTTCATATTATACGCATCAAGAATTAAATCTTATCCTATATGAGATCCCTAAGCTTCAAAAACCCAGGAATCTCAGATTTTCAGGGTTTGTGTGCTAAATATACAGAGGATGATTATGATCAAGATCTAACCTAACTCTCTTTAAATATAATGAGACAAGATCTTAGAGTCAATGAGAGGAGGAATTAAAGATTTTGGAGGAGACAAAACAAAACACCAAATAAAATAAAGAAGCCACAGAAGATAAGACTTGTGAATCAAGTAACAAGAGATATGATGATGATGATGATGATGAAGAACGTTACAAAACCTTAAAAAAAATTGTGGTTTTTATTTTCTTCCGTTATATCACTTGCAAGATGGACAAACCGTTGCAGCAAACTGTTTGTCTGATAACGGATGAAAAAAAATAACGAACAAAATTTTGTTAATTCTGATATTGAAATATTTAGGAAACAAGAGAGATGGATTGGTTTTTGTGTAGCGTGAAATTAGGGGAAGCCCTAGATTCAATGGAGAAGACAACTCAGCATATATCTATGTTTTTCTATTTTTAATGTGTATTTGGTAGAAAACAGACTAACGAATATTTGCATGAGGTATAGATTTTGATCCAACGGTAAAAAGATGAACTTGTTTTTTTTTTTGTTGATAAAATTGTTGTGGAAGATAAGATTCAGACAATGACCCACGTATGATGTTTCTGTCGGAGATCGTGGGTCCCACTTATTACCACTTATTATCCCAATATGAAGAGTGAAGACTCTTATTAAGTTTTTAAGTCTCCACTTAAAAAAAAAAGGTTCAAATATTCTACAAAGTATCTATTAGTAGATAACAACTCAGAAGCTTGTATTGAACAAGACAAGACAACGACTAGGTTATTAAAAAATTAATTTATGATTCTCTCATTTTAAACTGCATAAAAATATCAATTAATAAAATGATTGTATTTTCATTTTAACAAAAAAAAAAAGAGATTTGTTTGTCTCTTCTTTTCAAAGCAATCTCACGTCTTTATGTTTAATTGATGAAGACTATTTCTATAGGTAATCTGAGAATTGCAATTATTCTGACCATATAGTAGAAGTTTGGTCTTCAGTTCCTAGTGTTTTTCACCCACTATATATGAACATAACCGATGTTAATAATCTTCTCTTGTCAATATTTGTGTCTGTATCTAATTCTACTAAAGCAGCAGTAAATTTAATAAAAACTGCAGCATTCTCCTTTTGACACATCAGTTTTCGATGATGTGTCAATTTTACAAATTTTTATGATATATTTTAATATTATTTTTAATAATTTATTTATAAAATTTAATTAAAAAAAAACAATCGTAACATATTAAAACTTCCCACTATTATTCCTACAATTCCTATTTTATCTCTCTTCGTCTCATGATTCCTAATTTTTCTCTTCTTATGGTTTAGTTTTTAAATATTTCTACTAACATCTTTTTATTTTTTTCTCTATTTTTTATCAATAATTATTTTAAATATTTTAAATAAAAATTATATCATAAAAATATCTATAAATTATACCCGTGCATAGCACAAGTTTCAAACTAGTTATGAATTATAAAACCATAGTACGACTCTAAGGGGTGGCGAGAGGGGCCGTAGCCCAAATCCCATGCTAAAAGTGTTACACCAAAAAAATATTCTTTTACCAAAATACCTAAAGTGTGGTTGGTTTTGTAGGACCGAAAAACCGGATGAGAATAACGCGAATAAAAATTATAAAAATAAAATAGAAATATGATTTAAATAAAACGATTTATGAGAAAAATCGAATAGAACCGGATGCTGTTGACTTAAGCTTGAAAGGTAACTTAGCTTAGAAGTTATCAAAAGAAATATGGAAATCTAATCCTTTGTGATTTAGGATTAGTTCTTTTCTTATGTGACTTAAGAAAAGGACAATATCTATTTTTGAGATTAGGAGAATATCTAGTTTTATACTATATAAGGAGATGCAAAAATGTTGAATAACTTATGAGTTTTTGTGAGATTTAGGGTTTTAGTTTTTGAGTAGTTTTTCTAAAGCAATCAATAAAAGTGTGACTCTTTATTCAAATCTCTTGTTATAAACTCTTGAATTGGTAGCAGAGCGGTTTCAAGATGGGCGATATTACAACAGTATCAATGACGACAAAACCAAAGGAGGTTGGGATATCTTCGCATCAATGTCCGATGTTAAACACAACAAACTATACGGTTTGGACCATAAAGATGAAGATTGCGTTCAGGGTTCACAAGGTGTGGGAAACTGTGGATCCAGGATCAACTGATGAGGATAAAAACGACATAGCAATGAGTCTCTTGTTCCAATCCATACCCGAAGCTTTGGTACTTCAATACGGA
>KE159118.1:5486-22653 GCA_000411055.1 Leavenworthia alabamica | reverse complement strand
TCCGAATCGAAGCGAATATTCGGTCATTCCAAAAGTGATATTTGATACTTGATTCGTTTTTTATAAATACTAGATTTTGCTATTTGATTTGATTAAAAAAATTACGAATATTCAAATTTTTCGATTCGAATCGAATCAAATACCAAATCGAACTGAATCTAACTAATATTTTGCCTTATATATATATATATATATATAAAACTATAGTTACATGAGTTTTATGGATACTTCACCTATTAGATTTTAGGATTTTTTATTTGGATTGTGCTTCCAACCATTTAAACCAATTCAACTGAGATTATTAAAAGCTTATTCCACTATTTCAACACAGTGGCACACTACATCTATATATATAATATATTTTTAAAAAAAAATTGAACGACTTTTTTACAAAAGAAATAGACAATATTTGTCACAACAATTGGACCAAAGCTTTAACTGCTAGTTAAAAGATTTAAAGGGTTTATAAATTTTATTCGAGAACGTTATTTTTCTCTTTTTGTTTTCAAATAGTTTGGTTAAGTTAGTTTGGCTTTGCTTAAGGATTATACCATTGACAAATATAAACACTTTTTAGTCGTAAACAAAACTGAAAATAAAACATATATTATTGACAGAGTTTTAATTTTACTGACAAATGAAACAGTTTTTCAAAAAATGTATAGATATTATTGGAGCAAAAAAATAATTTAAAAAAAAATGTATTTTCGGAAATAGAAGCGTGTAAACTACCTCTGGTTAGAAAACGGCGAAATATCTTCAGCTCTTCTAAGCTTTTCCGTAAACGAAACGTGACCAACCATGGCGGTCACCTCCTTCACTGTTCTTCCTCTGTTTGGCTATAGCTCCACAACTAATAGATCATCCTCATCTTCTTCTTCGTCTTCTTATTACTCATCTTCCAAATTTCTCCGCATATCGC
Organism: Leavenworthia alabamica; assembly: GCA_000411055.1. Taxonomy (NCBI): domain Eukaryota; kingdom Viridiplantae; phylum Streptophyta; class Magnoliopsida; order Brassicales; family Brassicaceae; genus Leavenworthia; species Leavenworthia alabamica. The sequence continues at coordinate 21,731 of KE159118.1, read as the reverse complement.
AATATCGTTCAACAAAACACAAATCAAATCCTCGTTGTCCAAATGTGTTCGTCTCATCCTCACAGAATCAACCAGCTGATGAAGATTCTGACGCCAACCTTTTCCTCGAATCCAATTCAATTGCTGATTACATGCGATTCAAACGCCGCCCCGATGCTGGGAATAGCACCAGCGAGTTACAGACTGCAATCGTCAGTTATAAGAAACGTTTCCCTTGGATTCTTCTCAGTCCTTTTCTTCAGGTTACATCATCATCATCTCTGTTACTTGTGTGTTTTTTATTAATTTCATCATCTCTTTATTTCAGGTAGATTTGGTCTCAACGATTCATATTGCAGATAAAGAGTGAGTTTATATTCTATTGAGTTTGATTAGGTTTCTTGTAGTGTGTGTGTTTATGATGTTTTGGTTTGGGGTTTTGTAGATACTTCACAACTCTGCAAAAGGAGCTTGAACCATATGATTCTATATTGTATGAGATGGTAGCTAGTAAAGAGACATTGGAAAACAGAAGAAACCCAATTGCAGCTAAGAGACTCAAGAGTTCACGTTCAAGAGGCTTTAGTATTCTTGGGTTTATTCAGAGACAGATGGCAAGAGTACTCACACTTGATTTCCAGCTTGACTGTTTAGATTACGAAACTAAGAATTGGTATCATGCTGATCTTGATTTCGAGACATTCAAGTTGCTTCAGGTTTGTTTGTTTCCAAAACTATCTGGATTCTCAAGAAACTAGAACTTAGCTATCTTTGTTTGTTCTCTGTCACTATTTAGTAATATCCTTTGGTTTCTGCGCTTGTATTACTTAGGAAAATGAGAAGCAATGTTTACTTAATTGCGTCTAGAATGTAGATTATTAGTTGAATGATGTTTGATTTAATCTGCATTGGTGGTGTTTCATATGTGGTTTAGATGGAGAAAGGTGAAAGCTTCTTCTCATTTGCCAGGGACATGACTATTAGATCAACGAAAGCAATGATACAACCAGCTTTGGTAACTGAAGGTCCTGATACATGGAGGTCGAAGCTTCTTTGGATTTCAAGGGTTTTTCCTATGCCTCTTGTAGGTCTTTTTCTTATAGGGGCTTTTTGTGCTGACTTTGGAGATCAAACATCAGACTATCCAGAGTTAGAAGCACTTTCACGGCTTGACTTTGGAGCTGCTATGAAAGTTTTCCTCGCTAAGAGATTAACATCTGAGTAAGAAAGCACTGTGTATATGCTTCAAAGATAGGCACTTAAAGTTCTTGTTAAGTTAACAATTGTATTCTGATCTCTTCCTGTGAAGGTTAACACTAGCGACATCAGATATAGAGGAAAAATCTGTCATCATCGGCGAGAGAAACAGAGCAGCTACAGAAGCTTTAAGAAAAGCAATAGAGCAAGGGCACAACAGAATTGCAATTCTTTATGGAGGAGGCCACATGCCTGACTTGGGAAGAAGACTTAGAGAAGAGTTTGATCTTATTCCTTCTCAGGTAAGATGGGTAACAGCTTGGTCTATCAAAGATCCAATGAACTTGGAGATTACTTCATTTCCAATTCTCAGGAGAATAGCTGAGGCTTTGAATTGGCCACTAAATAGGTACCAAACCTTAGCATTGCTAATATTTTCATCAGTCCTTGCAGTGGATCTTTGCTTTTGGGAGTTTTTCTTTGATTCAACCATTGACTGGGCTTCCCATATAGCTACAGAGTTGTACCAGTTTGTTGATAATACAAAAATTGTGTAACGCTTATAAATTATAATCATGTACAAACTCAAACACTGTATAAATAGTAAACATGGCTCTTGATGTCAAATCGTAAACCGAATTTTAAAAGCCGGTTTTGTTACTTTCCCAATTAATACTTTGTTTTTAAAAAAGGAAATAAATGTAAATAGTGGACTTGGGGAACAAGTTCAACTAGATGGTAGTATCAACAAGCTGCGCCCACAGTTGCGAAAATTACAGCCCACAGTAAAATTTCATAGTAATCTCCAAATATATATTGTCTTCAACTCTTTCTTCGCCTAGATCCGTTTCCTGCATTATCAATCATCATCTAATGGACTCCGTTTTCTCTACCATCGCTCGTGCTCCCGAAGATCCTATTCTCGGTGTACGTACTTCTCCCTCTCTAGATCGCCGTTTTTTACGGTTAAAATCTGATCGCCGATGGTTACTTTATGTGTTTTTTGACTACAACTCGTCTGGAGATATGAGTTTAGAAATTTAAATTAGACATAGAGATTATATACTGGAACACTAAGTATCTCTGTGATCCAATGATATTGAGTATTATACTATTATTAGTAAATGATTCAGGTTTTATGAATAGGTAACTGCTGCTTATAACAATGATCCAAGTCCAGTTAAGGTTAATTTGGGTGTTGGTGCTTATCGAACTGAGGTAACTTCGCTTAAGCATCTTTTATATAATTGCGATGATTCGATCTGCCATTTTTGTAAGCTTAAGTTCTGATTATTTAGTTTTTTTTAATTCCTTGCTTAAAAAAAAGGAAGGGAAGCCTCTTGTTCTTGACGTGGTGAGAAGGGCAGAGCAGCAGCTAGTGAATGATCCGTGAGTTTAACATTATTACTAAGTTTTTTTTATCTCTTCTTGTTCTTGTTTTTTGCTAATGGATAAAATAATTTATTTGCTCCTTTTAAGGTCACGGGTCAAGGAATATATTCCAATTGTTGGAATTGCTGATTTTAACAAATTAAGCGCCAAGCTCATCTTAGGTGCTGATAGGTACTACATTTTTTGATGCTGAATTTGTCATTTTCTTCTTGTTTTTTTTGTTAGTAATTGTTGTGACATTATATCTATCCCCTTTGTTTTATAGTGTATTATGATGATATTGTATAAACGTCCTTGTTTTTGTTGGGCAGTCCTGCTCTTCAAGAGAATAGAGTTGCTACAATCCAGTGCTTGTCTGGTACTGGTTCACTAAGAGTTGGGGCTGAGTTTCTTAAGAAACACTACCACCAAGTAAGCTTCTTGGGACTTAGTTTTTTTTATATAGTTTTGACGCTCATTGAATTAGGTGATAAAAAATGTTGTTGTTAACTGCGGTTCTCATTCTTTCAGAGTGTCATTTACATTCCAAAACCAACTTGGGGAAACCATCCCAAGGTTTTCAACTTGGCAGGCTTGTCTGTGGAATATTACCGTTACTATGATCCTGCAACTCGTGGACTTGATTTCCAAGGTTGGTTTTTCTAGTTTCCATTAATTTTTGTCTTTCACCTTCCTGGCTCTTGCATTTGCCTTGGCTTATTTTGCTTTAATCATGGTTATTAATTGATTTACCTTCCAGTTTACTTTTACTACGTTTTCCTTGATAATGCCGCAAATGAAGTTATTTTCTTAAGTTTACTGATCATTATTTCATAACTTTATATTATAAGTTGGAGTAAGTAAATAATTTTCAAGGTTTCATTCTGTCAAAATATTGCATAAAAAGGCATTAAAAGGCGAACTGACCCTCATGCTAACAAAAATCAGGCTTACTTGAGGATCTTGGCGCTGCACCATCTGGAGCTATTGTCTTACTTCATGCTTGTGCACATAATCCCACTGGAGTTGACCCAACCCCCGACCAGTGGGAACAGATTCGACAACTAGTGAGATCTAGAAGCTTATTACCCTTTTTTGATAGTGCATATCAGGTAACTCGTAAAGGAAGTATTGTTTTTTGCTTCATTCAGCTGTTGTTTATAAACAAATGAAACCCAAAAAGAGCAGTCTGACGTCTTTTCCCTAACACTTTTGCAGGGTTTTGCTAGTGGTAGCCTTGACACAGATGCACAGTCAGTTCGTACGTTTGTTGCTGATGGCGGTGAATGCTTGATAGCTCAAAGCTATGCCAAAAATATGGGACTTTATGGGGAGCGTGTTGGTGCCCTAAGCATTGTAAGGAATCAAGCTTTTCAGTTTCATTTTTACTCCTATCAAACTGACATTATCATTAGACATAAATTCATCTTTTCTTCAAAAGAATAAAAACATGTAGGTATCATATGCTTCACCATAGCATGCCTACTAATTATTTGTCAGGAAAACTAAACATTGAAAGACTATTACACGTCAGTCTGCATATACCTATATATCCTGAAATCTGTTCGATTTTTCTTTAGAATTGCTATTTATACAGTGCAAAAACATAATACTCAATAAGTGCATCTAATCTTTGTGATCTATTGTGAAGGTGTGCAAGTCGGCAGATGTGGCTAGTAAGGTTGAGAGCCAGGTGAAACTTGTTGTGCGGCCCATGTATTCAAGCCCACCTATTCATGGAGCATCAATTGTTGCCACCATTCTAAAAAGCAGGTAAAATGTTTATCCTGTAATGGGAGAGCAATACTTCTAGAGCCAAGCTTTAGTTTAGAATTACATACTTCTAAATACTTTATGTAGAGGAAGGAATCTTAAATTCCAAGCCAATGTAGTAGTACTATTTTCTTAGATAATGACATGCAGAAACATATACTAGAATTGATGCTTGCATAAAAAATTGTCTGAGTTATTAGGTAAGCAGAAAAAGAGATCGTTACCCTTTCTTCCTTGCACAGTAATTTGATAGTTTATGCTGTGTTGAAATGGTGATGCTAAGTTTCACACTCTATGGAATCATATGCATAAATCACTAACATTTTGCTTTGTATTAGCAAACTTATATCAATGTGCTTTTAATGGAATTACGTTATGTTCCAAGTTTCTAAAATACTCTTTGTATACATCTTGGCAGTGATATGTACAATGACTGGACCGTCGAGCTAAAAGCAATGGCTGACCGCATAATAAGCATGCGCCACCAGTTATTCAAAACTATACAAGCTAAAGGTTTATTTTTAATGAATCTTCTTTTACCGGTTCGCAGAACCATTTGTAGATCGTAGCTCTATAACTGTGTGTTCTTGACACGACACGACGTCTGGCTTGCAGGCACACCTGGAGACTGGAGTCACATAATCAAGCAGATTGGGATGTTTACTTTTACCGGATTAAACCAGGAGCAAGTTGCTTTCATGACCAAAGAGTTTCACATTTACATGACTTCTGACGGGTAAGAAAACAGAGAAATTTTGTTCAGCAATGCATTTAAGTATGAGTATATATTAAACAAAGATACTTCTGAGAAAATTCAAATGCTTACTTCTAAGATGGCTAGTTGTAAAATCCAGATATATTAAGAACCACATCGACACATTTCGTTATATTTCTCATGTTCTTAACATTATGGTATTGAAATTATAGTTGCATAATGAAGCAAAGGAAATTAGAAAATGAAAACACTTGAAATTTCATGAAGATTCTGAGATTAAAATAAAGAAAAGGGTGATGTTGTTGTATTGCAGGAGAATAAGTATGGCTGGTTTAAGTTCGAAGACAGTGCCTCACCTTGCTGATGCTATACATGCTGCTGTTACCCGTCTCGGTTAAACTAGCGATCGATGATACCTTTTTGTTGTTTTCTTCAAATAAAATTAATAAAAAAAAACAGAGTTCTTGGCTTTTAGTCTTTTACTATGGTTTTTTTATGATGATGTCATATATGTTTCCTTGTGTCTGTCTTTTGACCAAGGATGGTTAAACACTTAAACCAACCAAACCGAGGATTGTGACATTGATATGTACAATTTCTAAGGAAAATATTGGTTCCTATAATTTGATTGGTCTTGGTTTAAATATGATCTGCTTCTATGAAAAAAATATACTTGAATATGTCCCTCTCTAAATGCACATAAATATCCTTAATAAGACGATAATAAATGAGGTTGTATGGTTTTTGACATCTAATTAGCTTTTTAAAAAATGATAACAATGGTTATGTTTCAAAGTTTTATTACCATATATTATATCTACTACATGAATATTTTTGTAAAGTGTCGACATATAGACATATAGTTAAGACATTTGTTAAGCCATTCGCTAAGAAAATGTCAATGCAGTTAAATATAACAAACCACATTTCAAAATGATAAATTACACGACGTGATTAAACGATTAAACCATATCGGATATTAAAAAAAAAAGCAAATCTTTTTAATTAGTAGGATATACAGAAATGTTTAGACTTGGTAATTAAGAAGTCGGCATGTATATTACATGCCTCCATGCTACTTTGCATTAACGACTTAGTCAATCATATTTTAAAATTAGATTACTTCGATCGTAATTAGTTATTTAATTAAGCTACAACGATGAATTCTTTTACCAAGTTCCAGTGATATTTTCAAACAATACCACACATATTGGCCTTTGATCCATAGTTTTCTTAATTTCTAAATCAACATTTGATATAATCCATATATATAATTGGGGTTTACGTATTTTATATCAAAATGTAGACTTATTTTATCAAGAAAATATTCTCACAATCTCAAAATTATATTTGGATTCAATTTTTATTTAACGAACAATTTCTTACTAATTAATTCATAATCTTCTTTGAGTCAAAACCTAAGAAGTCGTGAGGTAAATAATTTAATAAATAATGAAAAAGTCGAATATCATTAACCGCCCTTCCACTATTTATCTTATGTTTAAAACAAAAAAAACATGCAGGCACGTTGTCTCTCCAGCCCTAGAAAACTAGTTCAACATCTCTCTTTTTTTCATTCATCTCCACTAACTCAAAAAAAAAACAAAAATACAGAATATAACTATTATTTGCTTCTTTGTTTTTGTTTTGTTTTACTCGGTGGTGGTGATAGAACAAAGACAAAGGAAGAAGAGCGAAAGGANTATATATATATATATATATATATATATATATACGATTTGAGACAATATATAATAAATAGAGAGAGATAAACTGAGAGGAGTAATTGGGAATGGTGCGGACATTAGGACGTAAACTAAGTTGGCCAAGATCGTTCAGTTTTAGAAAGATGTTCGATGGTCGTAACTCTTCATTCTCTTCTCGCGGCGACGGNNNATTTTTAAAAAATAAAAATTAATTTTTATATTTTTAATTAATTTATATTTTGTTATGAATATTTTTATATAATTATTTTTGTTAAGATTTTTATTTTCCCTTTAGGGCCCTAAATTTTCAAATACGGCCTGCATGATTTAGGTGTAATTTACCGAACTATCACGTCTAGAGTCCCGTCCCCATAGGCATTAGGCATGTGTCCAAAATTAAACTAATTATGGTACCACATTTAAAGCAAAGTCAAAACAAATAAAATAATGTTACCACCAACTAATTATAATATTACCACATTTAAAGCATATTATATTATATATTTTATATGTTTCAGAAATGGAAATAATGAAGGAAAGATTTGCAAAACTGCTGCTCGGAGAAGACATGTCAGGTGGTGGTGAAGGCGTGACCTCTGCGTTAGCTTTATCAAATGCCATCACCAACCTTGCTGGTAAGACTTTCACATTAATACCATACCTAAAACTTTTAGTGTCTTTTTTTACATAATTCACAAACTATGTGGCTTTGGTATTGACAGATTCAATGTTTGGGGAGCAAATGAAATTGCAACCAATGTATCCAGAGACAAAGGAGATTTGGAGAAAAGAAATGGATTGGTTATTATCTGTGGTTGATCACATTGTCCAATTTGTTCCTTCTAAACAATTGGCTAAAAATGGTGGATTCACTGAGGTTAATGAATAACATTTTTTTAGCAAACGTTACAAATATAACCCATCAACTAATAACATAAATGACTATTTTTTGGTTATTAACCCTAAGTTTTTATTTTGTAGATCATGGTTACAAAACAAAGAGACGATTTGATGACGAATATTCCAGCCTTACGCAAGCTTGACTCGGTTCTTCTCGTGAGTTTTATTATATTTTGTTACACAAACACCATATTGTTTACAATTTATAAACATAATATGTCCAATCGGACATGTTCAATCTCCGCTGCGGAACATTATCTCTTATACATCATCTCGAAATTATGGTTGCTATGACCATAAACTTCATTATTTTTGGGTAAAGATAGTTTGACATAGTTTTGGATCTAACCGATCAATCGGACTTTAATATCATGTTAAGTTACTTATAATTCAAAACCAATAAATAATGAATAGATTGTCTCATATTTTTTTATATATTAATGTGATCTAATGTTCAATCTCCGATATGTGACGTTATCCACACACTTATACATACCATATGAAATTTTTTTTAGGCATCATATTAATGCAATAATTGCTTTGGCAGGAGACTTTGGACAACTTCAAAGATCAGAAAGACTTTTGGTACGTGCCACGAGATGTTGAGGATCATACAGAGAACAATGGAGATGGGAGAAGAGATGAGAACTGGTGGTTACCAGTTGTTAAGGTTCCATCGGATGGTTTGTCTGAGGAATCACGTAGATGGTTACAGAACCAGAAAGATTCTGTGGCACAAGTCATTAAAGCCGCAACAGCCATTAATGCTCAAGTACTGTCTGAAATGCATATTCCTGACAACTACATTGACTCTCTTCCAAAGGTTTCTTTGTAACTCTTGTTTTGATTCTTTTCTACTTATACTAAGTTAAGTAGCTGATAAAGGTTCTGTGATCTTGTAGAATGGGAAGACAAGTCTTGGTGATTTCCTTTACAAGAGCATAACAGAGGAAGGCTTTGATCCTGACTACTTCATTTCTTTCATGGATTTGTCAACAGAACATAAAGTTCTTGATCTAAAGAACAGGATTGAAGCTTCCATGGTGATATGGAAGAGGAAAGTGAACCAGAAAGAGAAAGATGGGAGATCACAGTGGGGATCTAGTGTTAGTTTAGAGAAGAGAGAGCTTCTTGAGGTTCGAACTGAGATTATTTTAGCTATGCTCAAACAACAATTCCCTGGGATACCACAATCTTCACTTGATAGCTCCAAGATTCAAAACAACAAGGTAAGTAACAAAACAAACAATGCATGAAGGCCAGTCTTAGATATGTTTTGGGCCCTAGGAGTTTTAAAATGTTTTTGTTGTTTTACATTTTTTTATGATTTAGTTTTTGTGAAAAAAAAAATTCTGTTTTTTGTTTCTTTACAGGAGTTTTATATTAATTTTGGGTGTATGGAAAATGTCTACTCTGTCATGGCCACAGACGGGCCTTTATGCCTCAAAAGCTTACTAAAAGTTTGTTTGTGATGGGTTTTATAGGATGTAGGACACGCGATTTTGGAGAGCTATTCGAGGGTAATAGAAAGTATGGCTTCAAAGATAATGTCAAGAATAGATGATGTTCTTGAAGCTGATGTGATAGCTCAAAGACAGTTGATGGGAGAGACAGAGCTAAGATCAGAAAGTGAGGTGGAATCAGAATATGAAGAAACTGAAAAGGTGGTTGCAGCGGAAACACCAACCTCGAGGAAACTATCAGACTTCATAGGATGGAGATTGTCATCTGATACAAAGAAGCATAGTTCAATGAGTGATATAGAGTTCTTCCATAGAGTTGAGCAGGAGAAGCCTATGATGAAGTCTCCAAGAGCTTTACCTAAGAAATTTTCATATCTCGCGAAGTTAGAGAACATGAGAATCCCAAGTGAAAGACACTGATGATAGTGAAAACATGTAGTTGAAACAGAGCATATAATAGAAGAAACACAGAGCTCAGGTTAAAGTGTGTGAGAGAATGTGTACATATAACTAAAAATGAAGGAATGAGTTTAGGATTTGGACATGAGTTTGATGACATTTGTGGAAGAATTTGTCTGTTTAAGTTACTTGGTTGATCATGTTTGTTGTTTGTAATTTGACTATTGCTTCCTGTTGTTTTTTTTTAAAGAAGGAAGTGTGATTCAGTGTGGACCATACTTTGGCTATTTTGCATTTTGTAATGTCTATAACATTGTTGTTTCTTGATGGATTTGAAGCTAAGTTGTATGATTAGTTTATTTGACTATGTTTCTATTGTGAGTGTGTGTGAGGCATTTTTGAGCTAAAGTGTCAGCAACGGAACTTGAAGTCTTTTAAGTCATAAGTCCGAACTAATTTACAACCACGGTTTATTCCGCGCATGTTTTATTAACCAATACCGAAAAACTAGGGCAAAGTTACAATGTAAAAAATTCTCTAATACAAAAATTAGGAGCCACCAAGAAACATAGAGGAAAAAACATACAAAATGAAATAAAATGGTAAAAAAATATACACAAATGAATGTGGATACATTAATGGTGGCATATACAATATAACAAAAAAAAACTGATATTACTAGATGTTTTATATTAAGATATTTAAGGGATAAGACAAATGGGTAAAAATCATCTAACCTCAGACGACTTGAATCCATTCACCAACGCTTGGAACACCTCTGTAGACAGCAAAGATAAGGTAGTAACCAGGTGGAGCTATGTTTCCATTGGGTGGTGCAACGGTCTGGATCTCGAAACCACCACCAACAGGTTTAACATTAGCTATACCTAAGAGAAGCATCCTCATGTTCATTGAGATACTATGGGTAGTAAAGGCAGGGGCTAATATGTGAACCTTGAGGTTATCCTTGGTCACGTCTTTTTGTTTAAGGTCAACTTTTACGTTAAAGAGTTTTCCATATCTTATCTGTTTTGGAGTACCGGCTGGGATGATCTTAGGTCTCATGGGTGTTAAAGCTGGGTCGAGGTAAGGTGGAGAGAATTTCTCGAGACGAAGCTCTGTTGGGAACTCAACGTTGTATCTATAACCATCGTTGGTGTTGCTACCACCGACAAGAACTTTACCATCAGGGAGAATAATGGCTGTGGAGTGATACATACGTGGGATAGTAGTGGCTGCGAGCTCTTTGAAACGTTTGCCAAATCTTGTACGAGGCTTGTACAAGATGGGAGCAAAGGCAGGTTCTTTACCATAACCCCATCCAGAACAACCTTTTTTAGCTCCGTTGACTAGAAGTATATCTCCGTTGGGAAGGATGACAGTGTCACTCATGACTCGTGGCGTTGGCATCATCTCTTTCTTCCATCGAGGCTTGGCCCCATGGAGTCTTATCCGACCACAGTCTTGTAATGCTGGTTCAAATATCTTTTTACCAGCACGGAAATATGCGTCTTGTTTGGATCCACCACAGACTATAACCTCGGCCGGGACGACCTTAGGGTTTTTCACGTAAAGTTGGATGGGGAGGAGTGCGGAGGAACCTGATCCTGGGTAGTTACGAGCACCACCAGGTAGCTGAGGGAACTCTCTAACGACTTTGTTTGTTTTGGGACTTAGAAGGATAGATCGGTTATTTGCAAAGATGAAAAGGTTACCATCAGTGTTAAGCCATACGAAAGGGTAGAGATTGTTCTCATCTGGGTCATCTGTTTGCTTGAGAAGTAATGAGTCATATAGCTTCTTATTGTTTTGTCCTTCTGGTGGAATGTATTCGTAGTTCAAGGCGTCACGTCCTCCGATCACTAAGAAGTTTCCATCAGGGAGAGTGGCTTGTGTTGAGTACCATCTCTTAGCAGCTAGTGCTTGAGGGTATTCGTGCCACACACAGTTATCACAGCTGGCTAAGTACCTTGCCGTGTTGGCTCCTCCTCCGTATCCTCCGGTACTCACCAATGTCCCGTTTATGGTCAGACCACCCGATGAACACCACGTATCAGTTTCAAGCTATCATAAAACATGTGNACTTCTTAGTAAAGAAAAGGTAAGTGTTTAACATACAGCTAGAGGCTTAATGTGCCCATTGTTGATATCAATAAGAACCGAATGAGCCCAACAATCGATTTTATTGGTCTTGGCATCGACAACGTGACATGGTACACCAGGAGGCAATTTAATCTTTGAAATTCTCCAAATGGTAGCGTCATAGAACTGGACCTTGTTGATGACTGGCATCAAGATCGCATGCATCGCTGACACACCTGAGTTTTGAGAGAAGAGTTCCCACTTACCAGGCCAGTTTGTAGAAGCGTCCATACCCCCACCTCGTCTTCTTCCTCCTCTGCCACCTCTAGGCTGTTGTTTCGCAGCCTTCATGACCGCATTGTCTTTAAAGCCAGGGTAGAACGGAAGGAACGGGAAAGGGAAGATAGCCTCAGACATAGCTGCGAGCATAAGGACAGAAATTGTCCATATAACTCTTGTTGAGGCTCTCATTTTTGAAATTTTATGAAATTTTTTATGTATTTTTTTCTTTTTTTTTTCTTCCCCTGTAAGGGTTGGGGAAATGATAAATAAGATCCTAGGGTTAGTTTGGATTATGATGCATGAACAAACAACGTTTTGTTCGTAGTGTTTTATAGGATGAGTTTGATTAAGAGGTTATTTTTAGAGATTGCTATTTATAAATGTGTGGTAAGAAGACGTATGCACCAAACAACTTCTAGTTTTGTGGAGAATCTGTGAAAGAAATTAATATGGGTGTTTCATGTCTCTCGTGTTCTTTTACAATGACGTGGTCATGTAGACAGTTTCTTTATTTGATGCCATACAGCTATACATTATTGTTGACATTTTTTTATTGTTTATTACAGATTTTTTTTAATGCCATAGAAAATGTCTCTGTAAGTTCTCAATATTTGCTTAGTTTGATAATGAGAAATGTACATCGTTATATACACAAAATAGTTACTAACAGAGCTATAAGACGTTGGATGTTTAAACTGGTCGAGAATATAATGTGTATATTCTTTCATCCTCCCTCAGCTGAAGCATCTGATTGTCTGATGGTTAAGCTGTTTCTGAAGTCCTCGGTAATCCTTTTGTGAAGATATCTGCGTATTGTAACGAAGAAGGGACATGAAGAACTTTGACTTGTCCCAGGGCAACTCGTTCTCTTACAAAGTGGAGGTCTATTTCAACATGCTTGGTTCTCTGATGCTGAACTGGATTAGAGGAGAGATAGACAGCACTAATGTTATCACAAAAGATGAGAGTCGCTTTAGATATTGGACAGTGCATTTCTAGAAGCAAGTTTCTGATCCAACAATAACACTAACACTCGAATCTTGAATGTATGAAAAGATAAATGAGATTGTGTATAATTGTATTGAGGTTTTGTATTAAGACCCAAATAATTGTTAAAGTAAAAAATAACTGTTATAAGAAATTAGTGTACAAATATATTAACTAGTGTACTAAACTGCAAAAACTATATTTCTTAATTGAAGGTTGGTATCCCAATTAAAAGTAAATGAGACACAAGATTCCAATTATATATATTACATATGAAACCAACCATATTTGGTTGATAACTTTACAACCTTAGTTTTGAATAGATAAAGAGTCGTGGTTTAGATGAGGTTTACATTACGTTTTGTTTAATCCGACAATATATTATTACACACAACTTTTTCACTTGTTGCTACTGCCTTCACAGATCTGCATGCAATGTAGTCACGAACCACTCGTTAATAACCAAATTAAATTATCCAAGATCTAGTGAAAGCAATCTACATAACATTTAGTTACATGGAGTATCTGAACAAATACAGAGGATGTTCAATATACAAAAGGAAGAGCATCAATAAGACATAAAGCTCTTAGTGAGACAATCTATTAACAAACAATATGGACAAGATAACACAAAGACACGCAATCCACAAAATAACTTACACAGGTTAGTAACTGTATTAACACACAACATTTGAATTCATTACAAGGCTGACTAAAAGTAACTGTATTATAAATTCAAAACTCATTAGTCAAATCCAAGATAAATGAACAAATCTGATTCATAAATAAAACAAAAAAATCAGTCAATTTGCCAATTAAAAACAGTGAAACAAGCTAAGATCTCAACTCAATTTTAATAATCAAAACTAAATTTGTAAAACCCTAAAAATAATAAAGGTGAAACCTTTTTTTTTTTAGTCAAGACGAAGATCGTGTGCTTCCTTCACAATCAAGAGTCTCATCAAAATTCTTCGAAGGGTATTTAGCAGTAACACCAGAAACTTCAAACACAAGATTATCACCAGATGATCTAATCCCAGTAATAGACCACCATTTAAAAAACGCCCGGACTCGAATCCCATGAAGCTCCGCAATTTTACCTTGAGAGATCCGACCCGTTACCTTATTTGAATAAGTAGCGAGATAATTATCAGGTGGAAGCGTGATTTTGCATGTTCCATGGAGGAAAAGAGAGAAGTCACCAGAGGTTTGGTTAATGAAATAATCCTTTACAGATAAAGGAAGCAACCCAATTGGGAATCCATGATTTGTAAGCTCAGCGTGAGCACGAGTCGGGGCTTTGACTCCAGAACTCGGATCCTGTAACGAGATTGGTAGTAGAACAAGGATAGAGAGAAAGATGAGATTTATCTTCATTGTTTGATTCAAAACCACACAAATTGATTTTAGAAGACTTTAATGTTCGTATATAGGAAGAAACCTTCTCTATTTCGGATCGGGTCAATTATAATCGGGTCAACGATTTTACCCTAATCTTATCCGAATTATTACTATTATTAATTTTTTGTTAGGTTGTTAAGATATTAGTTATGTTAGTTACAGGTTGATTAATCTTAATCTATCTATCTTCCTATTAATATCCATATTCTATATTTCTATATATCCTATTAAAATTGAATTATAAATTTTGTGCATATTCCTGTATATAAACACTATAAATTTATATCCAAACAGAAAATTATATTTAATTAATTTCTAATTTTTGTTACTTATATTTCTAATTCTGAAATAACCAAATAATATATCCGAATTTTTATTGTATCTTTATCAACATATTTTCTTTTCAAATATAAAGTAAAATTAATATTTATATAATTTTTTTAAAATATAGAGTTATTTAAAAAAATTTAATTTAACATATTTATTGCATATATCTTCTATCTACTTATTAAAATTAAAGTGCAAAATTCAATACCATATATTATTTTATCTACCTATTAAAATCTATTTTAAATATTTAACTATAAATATTTTATAAGTGTCTAGATTATCTACTATATATTGTCAACATTCAATACCAATTTTTACGAGATATGTAAATTAAAACAATTTTTATAAAATATAAGCATTATAAATTTATATTTTCTAATAATTAATGTATGCATTATTGATAATTATTATATTGTGAGTTTACTATATTTTCTATAATTTTTTTTAATGATAGTCATAAATTTTTATCACACTAAATATAATTCTGTTGGATTTATTAAATCATTTATTCATTATATTCGATTATTACTAAAATAAATAAAGAAATATCTACTTTTTCTAAATTTTAATTAATTAGTATCTATCTAATATTATCTTAAAACAATTACAGAAATTAAATGATATATTAATAATTATATATACATATACAATATTCAACATATAAAAAATATGACATCTATCAACCTATTAAAAAGAAGTACAAATGATCACTATACATGTATCTAAAGATAGCATTTATTAATCATGTTTCCATATATTATAATTACCTATTTAAGAACATATAAAATTTAATTATTTTAAAATAATTTGCGCTATTAATATATGTTTAAAAACGTATATTATGTTATACAGTTTATACCAAAAATACCAAAAATATATCTATAATAATGACAATGCTGTGGATTTAATTGCTGAATTAAATATAATATTAGTATTAGTGTAAAAATGTTAATACAATATTTTTACATTAATATAAATTATCATAAGCAAGTTATAGAATACATATAATTAACTAATACATTAGTGTCTAAAATATTTTTACAAAAATAAATCTTTACCATAAATGATATATGAAAATCTTTACCGTTATTTTCATAATTTTGTACTTCAATTTTTTTCATATTTTTATCTATGGATTTTCTTTCCAAATATAATGTAATCATTAATTTTATACAAAAATTTTAAAATATATATATATTCCATAAGATTATTATCGAAAATTTAAATGAACTTATTTAATGTTTGCTAAATAAGTATTTCAGGTTATCATTGAGATCTGGTTATTGCTTGGTTAGTATTTCAGGTGTTGATGGAAGCATCGTTCTGTTTTTCTGGATTTCAAACTTTTTGCCGATGCTTGATTCTTTGCTGTATCGCTTAATTGAGGACAAATAAGGATTCAAGTTTGGGGAAATTGATATGTTGTGTTTTTAGTCGTTTTTACTGACGTGTCGTGTCTATTTTATAGTATTTTTGGTCTAGATTGTGTCATTTTATAGGTATAGGAGTTCAGGTTTGGGATTTAGCATACTTGGGAGCTTGGAGTCTGAAAACATGGAGTTTTGGTGCATTTTACATCCAGCCCGATCGGGCAGCACCTAGCCCGATTGGGCCACACTTTCCAGAGGACATGCTCGATGATCAGATCGATCGATCTACT
>KE159115.1:159659-212591 GCA_000411055.1 Leavenworthia alabamica | reverse complement strand
AAAAAAAAAAAAAAAAAATAAATTACTATATTTTTGTCGTCAAAATTTAAATAACTATTAACGTAGATTTTTCTCTTTTTTACTTTGACATCACTCTGTTTTTTTTTTCTTACACGTTTTGGAAACTGGTTTAGTTTAAAACTACGAACTATTGTAATAAAAATTAACATATTGGCAAAATTATAATTCACTTAGGTCTGTAAATAATGAATTTGAGAAAAGGGAGAAGAGCTTTACCGGAAAAGGAGGTTTAGGTTTAAACGTATTAGACTCGATGTCGGCGGAGGGATGAGCGGAGGCATTGGCTAAAGAACGGCGGAGAGAACGATGTTTCTCCCAATGGTAACAACAAGAGAATATTCCAGAGAGGCTGAAAATGATGATGAGCAGCAGAGCTGTGCCAAGAGGGAACCCAAGTGAAGGTCGAGAAGCGTCCATGTGTGGTGGCGGCGAGAAATCTTGAGTGTTTTCCATTAACGGTGGTGATGATATAATCGAGGGCTGAGATTGTAAGATGATGATTTTGTACTCTCATGTGTTAGAGAGAGAGAGATGTGAGTTTGGTGAGAACAGAGGATGGGGAAGCAAGAGAAGATAGGGAGTGAGATTATTTATAAAACAAAATTCTTATTTTATGTGCAAAATGTTTTTTATTTTACAACTGTGAATAAAACAAATATGCTGTACAATAATTTATTTTCCAATTAATAATTACATAATAAAATGATGGATTATTTCAAACATACAAGGATTGTGTTTTTTGACCCATTTTTATTATGTGCTATTCAGTGAATTCCAAATTAACTTTTCTTTATTTGCTGGAAAATGATTTATCGGGAAGCAAAATATCGTATTCCATGTTGAAAAATTAGAAAACATTTATTTAATTCTTTACAGATGTTGATATTGGAATAATATGTGAGATTCTTTTACAAAAATTAATGGTAGGCACTTCCAAAAATACAAGATAAAAAAAAAAATTACGAAATAGTGTTTTCTTATAATCTATCAAATGATAAAATAATTAAATATTAAATAATTTATCTTTAAATAAAATAAATGAAAGTTTAATCAAATGATTGATTGCTTAAATGAATAGTGGAAAATGTACGTGTAAAGAGGAGAGACCTGTACGGAGAAGAGAAGACGTGGGCTCTAAGCTCGTCCATATTAATCGTTACCACCTAATCTTCATTAATTAACCAAATCTTTCTCTTATCTACATTAACTACTCCTACCGAATATACTAACTTACTCTTCTCCTCTATAATCAACCCAAAATTAAACACGTCTCCATGATTTATACAAGGCTAGTCTTTATGGTTTAATATACAAATCCAAGAGCTAGTGACTTTTAGGACAGCATGATTGAAAACTTATTGTCATTACCGTTAAAGAAAAGTTGCATTGTTTATTGTCTATTCAATGAAAACGTTGGTTCGTCAATCTCCACCGACTATTTTCTAATTAAATATTAATGAGTTTTTACATTTTATAATATAGATTTAGGTATTTTTATATGCAAGGGGAAAGTATAGGCTGGTACATACTATTTTGCTAGCGACCAAATCAAAACAATTATCACATGATTTGTCTCTATTCAATCGATTTGTTTTTCAACGATTACATGAATTCGGACATAAACAAAAATTAATGTCTTTGGACGTGTCCGTATTTACAAAATATACTTTGTCATTTTTTTTAAATTAACATGATTTTTTTAACATGATTTCTTAATATGTTACAAATATTAAAAACAGTTATGAAACATATTATTTTATTTTTTTGTAAAAAACATATTTGTATACAATTTTTATGAATTTTGACTGAACATATACATGGAGATAATTAGTAGTAAAAAATCAAAACTATAGAAAATACAAAGAGATGCACCCAGGACAAGTTGGTCGAAGAAACATGATGTGATAATCTTTTTAGCAAAAAAAGGAACATAAATATGAGTTAAATTTATTCATGATGCAACAATAACATTAACACAAACCACCAAAATCTAATATATATATATATAGCCAACCTTTGAAATCAATAAAGCATTTAATATATTTTCATATTTTGTAGTATATAAATCGAAACTACGTTATTCTATGAAAACGAAAATAATATCAGTGAGTGGGCATGGCCCATGTGCATTGACTATGTGTGGGCACACCCGAATTTTAACCATAGGAAGAGAAGTTGAGTACTCGTTCATCGTACGTACGTCATTTAGTCTTTGTATTCGTTAGTTTTTTTTTCTTTCTCTTAAAGTAATCCTCGGTTTAAGAAAATCAAAGTTGTAATAACATATATATTTGATAGAAGTTGTTGAACATATATCAAAGCACATAATGTAGAATTGACGAACTGTGTTTGGTTCCTACACCGACCGAAGACAATTAGTCCCCACTTAAACCCTAACATGTCTCCTTCACAAATATACGCTCGCTTCATTTATGGCTTTGAGTCTCTCGTCACCAATTATAAATAAGAATGTTGTCGAATAGAGAAAACCAATACGACTCAAACCTACCACACTCGATTTTGAAATTACGAAAATGGACCTGAACGTTTTCGGGTTTGGACCATTGGCCTTTTGAGTTTCGAATAGACAAATATTGGTCCATATATTTTAAACGACTTCACAACTTAAAGTACAAAAATCGATGATAAGACTGATCTAAGAATAGTTATTTTTCTATTATTTTATATTGTTTGACGTCTATGTACTTTGTTAATGAATAAACTTAATATGTTAGATCATTGGAGATATCAAGGAAATGATATATACTACTATATAACAATAATTTAAAACTTTTCACATGGGACAGAATCCGTAACGCCCATGTCAACTACTAAAGTCAAAATTAAGTTATATCTTTACGGCTCCTTTAAAATCTAGTGAAAACTAAAGAGTAGCTGCCGTGTGGAACTCGAATTTGACAAAACTCTTACTTTAAATTCTGACTTATATTTTTGGTATTAGCTGTATTTTGTTTTTGAAGATTTAAATATAAATAACGCCAAAATTAGTGAGTCTATAATATAATATATTTTTTTATTATTTTCTGTCTTTAGGACGTTTTGGTTTCCTCTTTTAAAGAGGTTTATAATTTCATATAGACGTAAAGTGTTGGGATTTCATAAGATATTATCATACAGTCTTTGTTATACCAACAAGCATGTTGTTTGCTAATACTGTGACATTGACTTGTACATATATATAACTAACATATGCATTTTGATCATTAGGCTGATACTAAATGGGCTCTTAACTTATTTGCTTTATTTGGAGGTATTTTAAACTTGAGTTTACGTACACTTTCTAATTAAATAATTTATTAGAATAATATATTGTGATAATGTATATAAAGCTTATCTATGAACCAAGACCCATTCTTCCACATATGGATGAAGCATGGGCTTAAGAGTTAGGATTAAGGATGAGCTCTTTGTCAGACTGAGACAGGTATAAGAGACACATAAGAAACCAGGGATATGTTTTTGATCCTTTAGTTCATTCCACGAGAAAACTAATTTCCTTATCCACAATGAGAACAAATTTATTTTAGTAAAATATCCTTATCCAGCTACATGAAATACGATAAAACAACAATTTTTACCAATAATTAATTACTTGTTTGTCGTGTATATATTATTATTTTTATCCAGAGTCGTCTGCCTAACAAATAAATATCTTTTACGTACATCTTACGATAGGTCAAAAGCTCAAACGATAGTAAGCACTTAGTATACTAAATTAACGGGCCTGAAGATACAAAAAGGAAATGAATTATTGGCATAGGTTATGAACTATGATTATGAATCCAAGCCCAATGATAAAATACATTTTATATTCTTGTGTGCAAGTCTGGCCCAAGTAACAGTAACACGTGTCTTCTCTATGATAATAGTATTGCGTGAAGGACAAAAGCACTTTGGGTCCCACTGTCTTGTCTCAACCCGCATTATTTGTACTCGCAAATTCGCAATGCTAATCTGATCTACTGTTTACTTTTGCAATTTTGAAATAATTTATTACGGTTTCTTACTACTAATCACTATTTAAAATAGCCATATATATATTTGTAAAATTAAATATTTTGCGTGAATTACGGTTTACACTATTTCTTTCTCTGCACCCAAAAAAACCATACGAAAGGAAATAAAAAAAGGTATTTCAGCTTAAAAAATAAAAAAATCTACACAACTTTTATGGAGATGGTCTTAATTTTGTAGGACTTTTTACTGGGAGATGTTAATCACTTTTTACTCTTTCGAAAGGAAATAAAATATACTATAAAAAGAGTAAATAAGATAACGTGAGTAGTACGGAAGAGTGATGATTAAAAAGAGTCAGAGAAGCTCATGATGATGAACGGAGACAGTCCTCCTACCATCAAATCCAACGGTCAGATATTTGTGCTTCCCATGCGTGTTCAATCCCATTTCACCTCTTCTTATTATTATGTTCCCTTCCCTAATCCATTTACCTTCTTTTTTAAATTTACTTTCTTTACTTACATTTTTAAATGGTGAATATAATTACTCTAGTCGCCAACAACTTTTACTTTGTTAGCTAAATTTATTAGTCTACTACCACTTAAGACTTAACCATATGAAAAATTAACCTATAGTTATTATTCGAAGTATTTAGTATTCTAACAAAAGGTAAAAGAAATAAAAAGAGATTTTTTAAAGTTTGGGGAACTTACATTTGACTTTTGGGCCCCATCTAATTGGGCCAATCTAAGTTAAAATAATGGAGGATAAGGAATGAAAGTAAAAAAGTAATTAGGAGGGTGGCGGATTTTAATTAAATTAATGAAAAGAATGATTAAAAAGTTAATTAAAAAATTAAAAATAAAGTGAAGAGAGAGAGAGTGAGGAAAGTGGAGGAGGTTAAATGTCCCAATCACCACCCGGCAAACCGACTTGGAATGCCGCTTTCTTGTCCCCTCCTTTGCTCTCTTTTTATTTACTATTTTACCCTTCCTTCTTTAATGACGTTATTAGAAGGTATTGATAGTTATTAAAGACAAAGGATATAATCGGTATTTAACATTTTCAGACAACCTTCCCCTTTCAGGTGGAGCCAGAAAGTGGAAAAATAAAAAAGATCAGACTCCCGACAATTTATATCAACGGTTCAAATCCGTTGGTACAGATCCGACGATCAACATTTATTAACATGATCAAATCTGAACCGTTGGATCAGTATCCATCATTAAGAAAACGTAAACAAAAATGCGTAATTTTCTCCACTTATTTACAATTCTGCCACTTTATTTTTGATTAATTAATTTATTTATTGTTGATGAGTGTTATGGGTGATGACGAATAATTAAAGCTGCTTTTGTGCTTTAATGGAAGGACCTTGACTCTTCTCTCTCTCTCTCTCTCTGCTATTCTTCTTTAACAGTTGTTGGTCAATTAGTTTCTTTCTCTGCAAATTGCTGACTCTAATTTCTTCGTTGTTTTTTTTCCATCGAGGTAACCATTTTCTTCTCTATTCTTAGATGTTCAAATCGAGCTTCATTACGTTGGTGTTTGTGTTTGTAAATAGATCTAAGAACTATTGAGTTTCTTCATCGATATTTTTCACTATTGATGTTGGCGAATTGTGGTATATGTTAAACCTGCTTGGTTGGTAGAGTGTGTAGATATAAGTAGTTGAACTATGATCAGCTTTAAAAAATGTATCTGACCTATTCAGTTCTTCGTCTGACTCTTGAGTTGACTTCATTTTCTTTTATTAGCTGATTGAAAAGATGAAACCTAACTGATATGGTTTTATAGCTTATTTGTTGATTTTTCTTTGGTAAGTTATGGTTATGATGATGATGATGATGATGAGTTTATGCCATGTAAATCAGGTAACGCTGCTTTGAAGTTTAAGAAACCTTTTTAGTTATCCAATGTCTCCAGAAGAGGAGATACAGAGTAATGTCTCTGTAGCAAGTTCTTCACCTACTAGCAATTGCATCTCCATGAACACAACAGGTGGTGGACTACTAAAGGAGCATAACTATTTAGGTCTCTCTGATTCTTCTTCTCTTGGAAGCTCAACTCTCAAGGAAGATGATGAGAAAACTACTATCAGTTTCAAGGCTACAGAACTCACACTTGGGCTTCCTGGATTATTATCTACTGTTAGAGATACTGATCTTAACTTAATGAGTCCTGTAAAGCTTGATGAGAAGCCCTTCTTTCCTTTGCTTCCTACTAAAGATGAGATATGCTCGTCTACCCCAAAAAACATTGGTTCAGGAAACAAGAGAGGATTCTGTGACACAATGGATCAGTTTGCTCAAGCTAAGATTTCTGTGTATACTGAGAAGAATTGGATGTTTCCTGAAGCTGCTGCTACACAACAGTCTGTAACTAACAAGGATGTGCCACTAAACATACCCAAAGGACAGTCCAGCACTACGAACAATAGCTCTAGCCCACCTGCAGCCAAGTATGACCCATTAAAATAAGATCACTCACGAGCTTTGATCAGCTAACTTGTATGTTTTTTGGTTTTTTTGGGATTTTCAGGGCACAAATTATTGGTTGGCCTCCTGTGAGATCATACAGGAAGAACACATTGGCTACCACTTGTAAGAACAGTGATGAAGTTAATGGAAAGGCAGGTTCTGGTGCCCTCTTCGTGAAGGTCAGTATGGATGGTGCTCCTTATCTGAGGAAAGTTGATTTGAGGAGCTACACTAATTACATGGAGCTTTCTTCAGCCTTGGAGAAAATGTTCACCACTTTCACTCTTGGTGCGATGTTTCTGTGATAGCTAGTTATGTGTTTGCAATCTTGGTGAATGAATGTAATCAAATTGGTTAACCTACATGGTTTATTTGATGTAAGGTCAATGTGGATCAAATGGTGCTACTGGGAAAGATATGGTTAGTGACACCAAGCTCAAAGATCTTTTGAATGGAAAAGACTATGTACTCACTTACGAGGAC
Organism: Leavenworthia alabamica; assembly: GCA_000411055.1. Taxonomy (NCBI): domain Eukaryota; kingdom Viridiplantae; phylum Streptophyta; class Magnoliopsida; order Brassicales; family Brassicaceae; genus Leavenworthia; species Leavenworthia alabamica. The sequence continues at coordinate 205,629 of KE159115.1, read as the reverse complement.
AAGGATGGCGACTGGATGCTCGTTGGCGATGTACCATGGGAGTAAGTGTCCTTATTTTAAAACCATATTAGAAACTTTCTACACTCTCCTAGATATTGAGCATTAGAGTACTGTAGCATAGAATAGAGTGGTTGAGAGCGATATTGATCAGATGTATATTACAGGATGTTTATTGATGTCTGCAAGAAGCTGAAGATAATGAAAGGCTGTGATGCCATTGGGTTAGGTAACTTTTATTATCTCTCAGCTCTTAAGATATATGTAAATGTAAAATCCCAAAAGCTAGAAACAACAATGTAAAGTCTTTTGGGAGTTTGGTATGGTCTTTGATTTTGAAATGTCTATAAAATGTGATGCAGCTGCAGCACCCAGAGGAATGGAGAAATCGAAGATGAGAGCTTAAAGACGTGAGGTTTCTAATTATACAAAATATATGTGCCGATTGAGAGATATTATCCCTTTTGGTGGTGTTTATAAATTTCAAAACATCTACATATTTTTAGTTTATGAGATTAAAAAATGGTTTGTAAGGAAACGAAGAAGAATTAAAATTATCTATTTTTGTTGCTTGTTTTGCTTTCGTCGAGAATCAGTAAGTGGTCGTTGTTATGTACTTATGTGTTCGGTTTGATTTGGATGTGTGGTTGACTTTTTCACTTTTGGACATTTGATGTAATGTTTGCTTTTCTCTTTTTTCCTCACCTCTTTAAGAACTATGGGCTTTGGCCCATTTTATGTTATCATCACATCGTTGGGCTTTTTGGCATGGTTATAGTTCTATGGGTTATTTTATTAAAATATTTCATTAATCATTTTAAAAAGTTTGGTGACGTGGTTGTGATGTGTGAAAAGCTGTAAAGATTGACCTTCCGATTGCTCTCCTTCGAGATCAACGGTCCAGATTAGCATATACACACTTACGCGCGCCACGTTTGCTTGTGTAATTGTGTTTATATAAATCTTGGATATGATTTTCGATATTCTTTATTGATAAAGTAACGAAAGTATATGTACTCCATTCATAAATTCAATTTCCGAACAAAATAGTAAAAACAATCCATTTATTTTTATATTTGGTGGACTTTTAAAAGAAAAAATATAGAGTATACTTTAACACACTATTATCTGACGGTATTTATTATTTGACTTATTAATTAGTCTTTAATCTAGTATCCCTTTCATTATCTAATATAACCAATAAATAAAAATATGTATGAGAAAAATATATACTACTGTAGATTTTGGAAAATGACATATACAGTTTCCTATTTTACATCCTGTCTGAAATTCAAGCTTATTGACATTGTTATAATAATATGGGAATATATTAATTAGATTAAAATTATTTGGATTATTTTTTATCACAAAGGTGGAGACATTAATACATTATTTCATCCATATGGCACTGTGTAAAAACAAAAGAAGACCTTTATTGAATATGAATAAAAACAAAAAACTTATTCCAAAAAGTTAGGTTATATATACACACAAAAGAAACTGAGAAACCTAAAGAAAATAAATAAAATAAAATAAATTAGTGTTGAATTAAACAATTAAGAATTAAATAATATGTAAGAAAAAAATGATAAATGTCTTCAAAATTTAAGCGTGAGAAGAGTTATTTTCAGGTCTGCTTTCCGAAGTCTCTACTTCGACTTCATCATCTTCATTAGACCGGTCCACACTATTCATAAATATTCCTACATACAAATAAAATTACTTTATATAAAATATACATATAAAAAGATTATGAAAATATAAATATTTGAGTCCTTACCAATTCCCCATATAATAGCTGAGAGGAAGAGGATTGAAGTAATGATAAGCGTTGATGTTCTCCAATTTTTTAGACGATCCTACACAAAATAAATAAACAAATCTAACTTTAAAAAAGAAAAATTAAAAATATTTGTTTGGTAATTAATTATATATAAATGAGTAAACCTGCATTTTTCCAAAAAGTGGAGAAGAAGGAACATCACCAAAGATATGAATCAATACGGTTGAAGTAGCCATTGATAATGGTCTTAAGCTTGGTCTAACACAATGCAGACACACAAAGTTAACTGGAGCCTACAGAAGCAACCAAAATGTTGTCTGGATAACTAAATAAAAAACAAAGACTATTACATATGTCTTAAAACTCTTTAAAAGATTTGATAATATAACCTGTGGTGCAAAGATTAAAATTTCTCCCACTGAAAATAAAGCAATGAATGCATACATATTCTTCATCAAGAAAGCAGTGAAACAAAACGCTGCGCCGAATAAAGTTGATGAAGCAAGTAACTGTATAAAGATCAAGTAAGAAAAAGATCATCCATTAGTAAATATTAGGTTATAGTTTTAGTTTTTGTTACCTTGAATGTGTTAGGAAGTGTAGCGGTTATACTATCAAGAATATAACTACCACCTAATGTTCCAACTATACCACAAATGATTGTAATGCCTCCAAAAATCATATCAGCATTTTTCATTTGGTATATACCAAACCCAGCTTTTGGTCCCCAATATGAATAAGCTCCAATTACAAAGTTGTAAGTGATGTAACCAAGAACATTTACTATAAATACTTTCTCAGAGAAAAGAGCCTTTAAGTCTTTTCCAAATATGACAAAGAGGTTCTTTGGTCTGACCAAAAGAATAAACAATGTTATAGTAACATATATAACATAGGCAAGAACAATGAGAAGAGAGTGTTGAGAAGCTTTTACTTGGGGGTGGTTTCAGTTCTAATTTGTGAAGTTTCGGCATCTTTATCAGCAAAACCTATACTCAAAGAAGAAGAACATTTTCAATCAATATTATCTAGAGATTAAAAAGCATCAAAGTATTATATTACCTTTAAGCTGTTGAGGTGGTTTGATAGAGAAGCACAAAACAACGAAAACCGACATTGTGATTGCTTCAATGTAAAACGCCCAACGCCATCCCAAATGGTTACCAACCTGAAACCAACAAATACAATTAACATATATATTTACTTGTAACTAGAAAAGAGTCAAAGCCATAAACTTACATATCCACCATACACATAGCCTAAAGCAATTCCTGCTGGTATACACATGTAAAACAGTCCAAGCCATAAATTTTTCTGTAAAGAAAGAGACTCAATTATAGGTAACTGAGTAAACAAGCCGTAACAGTTTTGAAGTAAGAAGAACTAAAACTAACCCTAGCAGCAGGAGCACTATCATCAATATAAGGTGCTGCAAGACTAATAAAAGAAGCTTCACCAACCCCAACAAACCTATATGCAAGATTCAAATTATGAAAAGAGACTGTTAGTTAGTTAATATACAGAAACCGAATCGAAAAAGGCGAAAAAACAAGTAAAACACTCACATTCTGAAAACAGCAATCATCCAGAAGTTGTAAGAAAAGCCACAACCAGTAGCAGCAAGTGTCCAAACAGTTAATCCAACACCAATTAATGTAAAAGGATTGAATCTGCAATTAAATTAATCAAAACTATGACTTTTAAATGTTTGTAACTATACTTCCAAAAAAAAACAATGATTTCTGTTTATATAAAAAAAATGAAACCTTTTAGACAAAGCAGCAAATATTGGAGAAGCAATAAGAAGCCCAACCATAAAAGCAGATGACAAAAGACCATCTTTAAAGTTACTTAAGTTAAACTCTCCCCTGTTTCATTACCATATTACAATACAAGATAAAAGTTTTGTCTTTTATTCATAAACGAATCTAATTAAAAAAAAACACATACTGAATTCCAGTTCCTGGTGAGCAAAGACCTTTGGCATCACATGTTTTTGATCTACCATTAACACCATTACTAGCGATCACTCCTCGATCCACATAATTTATTAAGTTTATCATACATAAAATTGTAACAAATCTACAAAAAAATAAATTTAAATAGCAGTCAAGAGTTAGAATTGGAAACAAATCCATTTGGGAAAAATTCAATTTTGTAATTAATTATCGTCATTACAAAAACAGAAGAAAGAAAAAAATAAAAATTGATGATTTATTTATTACATTCCAGGAGTCATAAATCGTTTTTGAACCGGCGTCGAAGCATCTTCTATTGCCGGAGAATCTCTCTGGCCAACTCTCCTCATTATCGACCTCTCTATCAGATTCAATTCCACCACACTCAGATTTTCTTTTACCAAAGGATTAATTTTTTTTAATTTTTTTGTATTAATGTTATTATTATTATTATTATTACTATTATTAGATTTATTATATATATATACGTATATGATTAGCAGAGCTCTATATTCCTGGTTTTGATTTAGGTATATTCTCAATTATGAAAACCAAGTTGTGATTTATCCGAATTTTATTTATATTTATTAATTTGTAATGGAAAATAAATTAAAACAATACTATCTTGTTAATTTAATATTTAAGGTTTCTGATTTTTTAACCTTTTATAATAAAGTAGAATGTCTCTTAACATGAAAGCTATTTTAAATTCAACCATGGCCGTGACTCATGAGTCAAAGAGTCCGAATGTTAGCGTTTGGAAACGCAAATCAACTAATATATATACGCACGTGCGGGAATGTCCGAATGTTAGTAACGTTTTGGTCAATAGTGTTGTATTAGAGACTTAAGAGTTAATCTTAGCTTACAAATATTGGGTATGAGAGATTAATGTGAATAATCATGTTACAAAAATCGATTTTTACATCCCTGGCTGATGTGGAACCTTTACATTTACAAAGTGGATGAGGATGATGATGTGAATATGATAATTTTAAGGTCACATTTACATTTTTTTTATTGGGTCATGTTTCACCTTTCAAAAGGACCACTAGAAAAAGGAGACAATATGACTTTGTTGTCTTGTTTTTTCTTCTTATTCTTTATCATGTGTTGCTTTCGTAGCATGTTCTTTCTATTATTACATGATTTCAAAACAAATCACTGCCTAAACCTTAACTTCGTGCTTCTGTCTTTCCTAATATAGTAAATGGACTTTCAAATTCCTAATTTTGCTAAAATAAAAAACGTATACTAATCCTAATGATTTTTTTGGTGAGTAAGGATTTGAAATCAAGATTGTCTTGGTAATAAGACTCCTTATAGAGATCATGTGCATTTAAGGAGACAAAAAGGAACACAACACGAGACGATGATGCAGTATAGAGAATAAACAAAGGCGTAGTAGTAATGGATCCATAGAACGTGAATAACTTTGCTTAAATTTCAATTTTCAAGACAATTTAAAAGCTAGAAATAGAGAAGAGAGTAAGAAAAGAAGTGTAAAACTCAATAAACGAATCTCCTTGAGAACCTACCAGAATACTATACGGACACATGAGCCCAAATTTACGGCCCAATTACTATAAACCTGTCTTTTAAAAGGTGGGTCCACACACTCCCACAGTGATAAACTTTTGACTCACCATTGGATGCGGCTTGGCATGATCTGGACTGTTAATTATTTTGATTATTGGGTGAGCTTTTTATTAGCTTTTGTCGCATTCCGAATAAACTATGGGTTCAAGAAAAACATGACCTGACCTTTTCTTTTCTTTTCTTTTGTATTTTATGAGGGACTTTTGTTACTCTTTTTGTTTGGACGGTTGTCCTCCGTGGCTGTAAAAAACGAAGACGAATAAATTACCAATTACTTTGACCATCATAAATTGTTACACTTAAACATGTTCGTATTTAATAGAGAAAAAAACAGATGTTTATTAGAAAACAACGTATAGTTGAGAAATTGTAAGAATTTTGTCACTGAAATCACAAGATCATAATACTATTACTTATTCTTGTTTTTTTTGAGGTCTATTATTTCGTCCTTTTATCACTACATTACCTACTACTTTGTGTTTTATCCACCTCCAAATAACTTTTTAGCAATCAACTTTTTTTTTAGTTTTGAAATGAGAGTAATGTGAGGTTCAAAAAAATAAAAGTTAAAAATGAGAGTAATGTGACAAAAGACCAGAAATCTTACGTGGCACCTATACACCTTGAGCTATAAAAAAATTAAAGAATTTTTTAAAATAAAGTAATATGATATATAAAATAAATTCACGCCTTCCTCCTCTTCTTCTTCTTCACTTTCCCTCTCCACACTCACATCATCTCACAAACCTAACCAGTAGATAGAGAGAGAAACAATGAAACATCTTCTTCTTCTTCTTTTATTTATTCTCCACATTTCTCATTCCTTCACCACAAGCGGACCAATCTCAGAGTTCCGTGCCCTTCTCTCACTTAAATCATCTCTCATCGGCGCCGGAGATGACAAAAACTCGCCTCTCGCTTCCTGGAAAGACTCAACAAGCTTCTGTACATGGGTTGGTGTCACATGCGATATCTCTCGCCGTCACGTGATCTCTCTTGATCTCTCTGGTCTCAACCTCTCCGGTACTCTTTCTCCAGACGTATCTCATTTACGTCTTCTTCAGAATCTCTCACTCGCTGATAATCAAATATCCGGTCCAATCCCACCGGAGATTTCATATCTTTCCGGTCTTCGTTACCTAAATCTCTCCAGCAATGTCTTCAACGGTTCGTTTCCCGATGAGATTTCATCTGGCTTACTGAATCTCCGGGTTCTAGATGTCTACAACAACAATATAACCGGAAATTTACCGGTTTCCGTCACCAATATGACTCAGCTCCGGCATCTCCACCTCGGCGGTAACTACTTTGTCGGTACGATTCCGTCATCTTACGGAAGATGGCCATATATTGAGTACTTATCAGTTTCCGGGAACGAGCTTGTCGGGAAAATTCCCCCGGAGATCGGAAACCTAACGACTCTCCGTGAACTTTACATCAGCTACTACAACGTTTTCGAAGACGGTCTACCTCCAGAGATCGGAAATTTATCAGAGCTAGTACGCTTGGACGCCAGTAATTGTGAATTAACTGGTGAAATTCCGCCGGAAATCGGAAAGCTTCAGAAACTCGACACGCTTTTCTTGCAAGTGAATAAGTTTGCAGGTCCGTTAATTTGGGAGCTAGGAAAGCTTTCGAGTTTGAAATCAATGGATTTGTCTAACAACATGTTCACCGGAGAGATTCCAGCTAGTTTCGCAGAGCTGAAGAATCTCAGGCTGTTGAATCTCTTCAGAAACAAACTTTACGGCGAGATTCCGGAGCTTATCGGAGAATTGCCGAAGCTTGAAGTGATACAGCTTTGGGAAAATAATTTCACCGGAAGCATCCCGCAGAGACTGGGAGAAAACGGTAAACTCAATCTCGTCGATCTCTCTACTAACAAACTTACCGGAGCTTTACCGCCGAATTTGTGCTCCGGTAACAAGTTAGAAACTTTTATAAATCTTCAAAACTTCCTCTTTGGTTCAATCCCTGATTCTCTTGGTAAATGCGAGTCACTGACCCGAATCCGAATGGGCGATAATTTTCTAAACGGTTCAATCCCTAAAGGACTACTCGGATTACCCAAATTAACTCAATTGGAGCTCCACAATAATTACCTCACCGGCGAGTTACCGATTGCCGGTGATGTTTCCGTCAACCTAGGTGAGATCAGTTTATCAAACAACCAGCTCTCAGGTCCATTACCACCGGCCATCGGAAATTTCACCGGCGTTCAGAAACTTCTCCTTAACGGTAACAAGTTCGAAGGTCCGATTCCTTCAGAGGTAGGGAAGCTACAGCAACTATCAATGATTGATTTCAGCCATAACTTATTCTCCGGTCAAATAGCTCCTGAGATCAGCCATTGCAAGGTTTTAACTTATGTCGATCTAAGCCAAAACGAGCTCTCCGGTGAAATCCCAAACGAGATCTCTGATATGAAGATATTGAATTACTTGAATCTGTCTAGAAACCATCTCGTTGGATCAATCCCTGGTTCAATCTCATCAATGCAGAGCTTAACATCACTTGATTTCTCCTACAACAATCTCTCCGGTTTAGTTCCCAGAACCGGACAATTCAGTTACTTCAACTACACGTCATTCTTAGGCAATCCTGATCTCTGTGGTACTTACCTTGGTCCTTGTAAAGACGGTGTTATTAAAGGAGCAAATCAGAATCATAAAGGATTTTTATCAGCTTCCATGAAGCTATTGCTCGTTCTTGGACTACTCGTTTGTTCAATTGCGTTCGCTGTTGTAGCCATAATCAAAGCTAGATCTTTGAAAAAGGCTAGCAAGTCACGAGCTTGGAGATTAACACCTTTCCAAAGACTAGACTTCACATGTGACGATGTTTTGGATTCTCTTAAAGAAGACAACATTATAGGTAAAGGAGGAGCTGGTATTGTCTATAAAGGCTTAATGCCTAATGGTGATCAAGTCGCTGTCAAAAGACTAGCTGCAATATCTCGTGGATCTTCACATGATCATGGATTCAATGCAGAGATTCAAACATTAGGAAGTATAAGACACAGATACATCGTGAGGCTTCTAGGTTTTTGCTCTAACCATGAGACGAATCTACTAGTCTATGAGTACATGCCTAATGGTAGTCTAGGTGAAGTGCTTCACAGTAAGAAAGGAGGACACTTGCACTGGGATACACGTTACAAGATAGCTCTTGAAGCTGCAAAAGGACTTTGTTATCTTCATCATGATTGTTCTCCATTGATTGTTCACAGAGATGTCAAATCAAACAATATCCTTCTCGATTCAAATTTTGAAGCTCATGTTGCTGACTTTGGTCTTGCTAAATTCCTTCAAGATTCGGGTACATCGGAATGTATGTCTGCAATCGCTGGCTCTTACGGTTACATAGCTCCAGGTAACAAACAAAAAAAGTTTCTAACTTTACAATCTCATGCTCTGTTTTTAAAACTTGAACTTTACAGTCTCTTGTTCTGTGTTTTTTGTTGTTGTTGTTGTGTAGAATATGCGTATACGTTGAAGGTAGATGAGAAGAGCGATGTGTATAGTTTTGGTGTGGTTCTTTTAGAACTCGTCACCGGAAGAAAACCCGTCGGCGAATTTGGAGATGGTGTGGATATTGTGCAATGGGTTCGTAAAATGACTGATTCTAACAAAGAAAATGTTCTAAAAGTTTTGGATCCGAGACTTTCTTCGATTCCGATTCACCAAGTGACTCATGTCTTCTACGTGGCTATGCTCTGTGTCGAAGAACAAGCCGTTGAAAGACCGACGATGAGAGAAGTTGTTCAGATTCTCACTGAGGTCTCGAAGTTACCACCGTCAAAGGATCATCCGGTAGCGGATTCTACGCCGGAGAGTGAGATTTCGCCGAAGTTCGGTGGTCAAGGTCCGCCGGATCTACTCAATCTCTAAGAGAGTTTTTCTGGTTTCCGGATGTAAAATCTAGGGTTTCGGGTAGAAGGGTAAAATTGTCATTTTCAAAATGGTGTTAGTGATGAGATTTGGTTGTTAATTACGTATTTATCCTTTTAATCTGCTTTCTGTTTTATTACTCTGTTCAAGTGTGTTTCATTTTCCTCGGCTTTTACTTTTTACTTTTTTTATTAATCGGAACTCGGCTTTATCGTAGTTTGTAATTTGTATTAATGAAATGTACAGTTGGGGTTTTTAAATTAAATTTTTAATTTCATAATTTTAAAAATTTGTCTTGGAAATTGTTAAGTAGTCCATGTGTTAAGCATTAGGTATGTATAATGTGAATACTCTTTGCATGTTGTAACTTAGAAGAATTCTAACTAAGAAGAAAAAAACGTGTGATGGATAAAGTCGGAGAGATAATAGATTCAAAGGTATAAATGTGGTAGGAAGATAATGATTGGTTTTGAGTTAATATGTGAAGGTAAGTGAAACTTCTCACTCTCAAACTTTTATATCGCACATGCAAAAAATATATGGCAAGTCTAAAGTCTTTAATGATTTTGATGAGATCTCTCTGTCTAAGTCTTTGCCCTTTCCATGAAGCAATTCTACTCTATGTTAAGCATTTATGATTTCTTAAGTCATAAATATAAGCCACACCCAACTTACATACATTTAGTTTTCAGTTGGTTGTACATAGATATATATTCCAATGATGATTAGTTAGTCTTAAGTTTATTATATGAGAACATTTAGGTCAAAAAAACAACATTGTAGGTAGTAGCTACCTTGATGTTAGTTAACATTTGAGAGGTACTTGCCTAATTGATAGCTTCATAGAGATTATCACGGCTATCATAATGATAACATATTGCATTACATTTTAACCTTTTAAAAGTAAATTTTAATCCACAAAATAAATATTATTGTTTCCTAGATACACACATGCATCGTGTGTCTGACCACGATTTCATCAAGTAACAACTATATCTTTTTTTCCATGGAATATTCATGTTGGATGAATGACAAAGGTGAAAATAAAGGGAAAAAAATAGTTGATGTCTTTTCATATCAGCTTTATATCTTCACATTATGCGTAATTTCCGGACAGTTTATTTAATTCGAAACTTTATTATATATCAAAGAATTTTCTTTCGTGACAACACATAAGCACTGAAAATTAGACTTCAATTTTCTAATTAATTTACTCCCAGTCTATGCTATATGTAGGCGTATCAATTTTCTAATAAATATCAAACTTTTTTATTGGTAAGTTTTAGAGATGAAAATGCCACGTGGAATATATGATTGTGATAAGACAGAGACACGTAGAGAAAGGAGTGCAGTGTATTTGAATGGGTCCGTTTTGTCTTTACTTGGTTTCATTGTTTTCCCCGACAGAGTTATGTCCCATCCCTCGTAGTTGATTATGAAGGTAAATTACAATAACAAATTTTTAAAAGAGCCAGTAAAATTATTCAGTGATTTTGAAAATATAATACATTAGTATAAGCCGCTCATTTTATTTGATTTTCAAATTTTAGTGTAGGTATCATTTGTTTAAAAATTTTAATGTTCTTACCTGCTACCATCATTTGGACTATATAATATACGAAAGTGCCTAATTATGTAAAGATGATAATAATGGCCTTACCTTTTTCACGAATCATGTATATATTGACTTTTGTGTTCGCCCAAATCTTACTCATTCCGTTTTAATTATGTAGTATTTTCAAACAGATCCCTACATAATTATAATTATATATTTAAGAATAATTCCTTTTTAATTACTCATTTCGTGTGGAATATAAAATATTTTGTCAAATATACTATACTATACGTGCCAAAAAACAAAGGTTAAATAAATTACAATTCATGGAATAAATTACAATGGTTTGTTTATATGTTCTTCTTCTTCAGTAAACATGAATTGCAGTAGTTTGTTTATTTGTTGTTCTCCAGATAATGTAAAATAATTGGTTAGGGGATATATATGATGATTAGTGGAGTTGAAATGCAGCGACTTCGTACGTCAAATAATGACCTATTGTTATCCCGTGACATGGGACTATACTAGTTAAGTAAAATAAAGAATGTAAATAGTTAGTAGATGAAGTTGATTCGTGGTACGTAAGGTCAATATCTATGAATAGTTTATGTCATATCGCATTGTAAATGTTAGGTATAGATTCGTTTCATTTTCGTCACACTTTTTAACACATTTATCCATTTAATTTAAATCCTTACTCTATACATAAGAAGATATTTCAAGTCAAAGTTTTTTACTAAATGTAATGCGAATGATAAATTTCTTTTAATCATTGATATAGTGGCCGGTTTGTGCTAATTTACCAGCCATAATTAATTTTTTTTTTTTAAAGAAGAATCAGATATATAGTTATCTACTTATTATAATATATATTTTTGAAAGTAAATAGTGAGGTGATGTTGAAAGGACAAAAAGAAGAAGAGACACAGGTTAGTGCCCATTTTTCTATTTGCATAAAAACCTTTTTTTAAATATCAAACATGAGAAATGGGTCCATATGTTTCTAATCTTTTAACTCTTTAAAATCAATTCTTATAATTAGCTGTAAAGTTCACTCGTCAAATTATTTGTGTTGACTACATGAGACCCCTTTTAATGTTAGATATGCGTCCGATCAAGCCAAATTTTACATCTTAATATTTTTTTCCCTACACTTTAATTTACATATTATTTTGTCTGATCAATTACATCTGATAAATTAATGCCACCAAAAACCTGATTTAAACCTATTAGCTCAATTTCATATAATCTTGAAACCCAAATTAATTTAGGTCTTTTAATATTATATTAATTGTATATAATTCATATATGCAGGCTAAACTAGATTATACATACGGGGTACGTTTGTAAATTTTAATTTGGTCTCCGGAGACTGGGTCGTTGAGAGCCCATATATCACTAGAATAAAAATGAGCTTTACTTTTCAAGACAAAAGCCCAATAGTGAAAGCAAGTAAAAACGCTGCGTCGTGTACAGACACGCCTATAATGACGAAAACACCCTTAATATTCCCCAAGTTCGAGGGTCACTCACGACAACAATTAAAATCTGTTTTTTTGTGTGACAATTTACTAACAACCAGATATTAAAAGGTGGCTATTGATTGTAATTATTATATAATATAGGAGTAACGCATGTTATTACATAAAATGATTTAATATGCATAAAAATCTACACACAACATAAGTGGAGGAGAGTGAGTGTCGTCGTGAGGGCAATTTAGCAACTTACTAAAGTTATTGGGCTTATCGGATATGGGCTTATAATTGATAAACCGCAACCACTTTAATAAATTTACAAAATGATTTCATTATTGTGTGTTTCAACAAAATTTACTCTATGGTGGTAATAGGGGTATTGGGAAAGATAAATGTTTGACTTAAAGTACATTTAATCAGACAGAACAAAATTGTCTTAAAGGCGACGTAGAGTCTTACGGCGATTGCTTTTTCCAAAGCAAAAATAAATCGTGCTTAAGTGAAGACTTAAGAAGAGTTTATCAAAGACTCAAAGTATACGCATTAGATATTACCTAACATTCTCTGTTCTCCATGCATATAATAATTAAGGTCACATTATTACCATCCTCCAAGTCAATGCTACTGTTGTTCAGTTAAAACTCACTTACCATTAATCATTTTTTCGACAAACTTACCGTTACATTCCTAGTAATAAAATTTCAGTTTACACCATTAAATAATAACCAATTTTGTATGAGACGTATGTGCAGATGATCTTTCTAGATTAGCTGATTATACAATTCATTAGTTATTGATTACTTATTAATAGGTCCACCAAATTTCACTAAAAACCCAAATTAAAAAAATAAAGAACATAGATTTGGCGTGAACACAAAAAAGTTTTCTAGATAATAATACACTTTAACCCAAAAAAAAAGATTACTAGATTCCTTTTTAAATTTGATGTGCTTCTTTATAAACTAGACTCCAAACACTTAAAAAAACTGTCACTACACACTAAACCTACTTCCCATGTGAATCAAAAGAACTTCACCCAAAAAAAATGTGAATCAAAGAAAGCAAAAGAACATTGTGAAACCTTCGAATCCGTTCATCTTTAATTAACAATCTTAAAAAATTTAAACGTTAAATAACTCATAAATCGTATTGGGCATTTATATTAGGCCCATTTTATATTTAAGGCCGGTTTCTCATAAGCCTTTAAATTTTCATTGTCTTCTATTTAGGTTTGAGAGACGACCACGTCGCTTCTGTCAATTGTAGAGAATCATTCAACTAGAGTAAAACTCGGGAAACGTAATCTGACGTGTAGAATCAATGGCATCTAAGGTTATCTCTTCCACGATCCGCCGGGCGCTAACCAAACCACACGGCGCTGTATCAAGGCGTCACCACTTATCAACCGTCGCTGCAGCTGCAACTACTTCCACCGTGGATTCATTTGCGGATGAATCGATTATGATGAAAGGAGTTCGAATTTCAGGTAGGCCTCTTTATTTAGATATGCAATCAACAACTCCGGTTGATCCTAGGGTATACGATGCCATGGCTCCATATCTGTTGCATAATTACGGGAATCCTCACTCACGAACTCATCTTTACGGTTGGGAAGCTGAGAACGCAATTGAGGCTGCACGAATCCAAGTGGCGAAACTTATCGGAGCTTCACCAAAGGAGATCATATTCTTGTCTGGTGCGACGGAGGCCAATAATCATGCGGTGAAAGGAGTGATGCATTTTTACAAGAAGAAACACGTTATAACCACACAGACTGAGCACAAGTGTGTGCTTGATTCTTGTAGGCATTTGCAGCAAGAAGGATTTGAGATTACTTACTTGCCTGTGAAAACTGATGGATTAGTTGATCTAGAGATGCTTAGAGAAGCTATTAGACCTGATACAGGGCTAGTTTCTATAATGGCTGTGAATAATGAGATTGGTGTGGTTCAACCAATGGAAGAAATTGGTAGGATTTGTAAAGAGCATAAGATTCCATTTCATACTGATGCTGCTCAAGCTATTGGGAAGATACCTGTTGATGTTGATAAGTGGAATGTTAGTTTGATGTCTATGAGTGGTCACAAGATCTATGGACCTAAAGGTATTGGTGCTTTGTATGAGAGAAGGAGACCAAAAATTCGGCTTGAGCCTTTGATTAATGGTGGAGGTCAAGAGAGGGGACAACGTAGTGGTACATTGCCTACACACCAAATTGTTGGGTTTGGGGCTGCTTGTGAGATTGCTATGAAGGAGATGGAGTATGATGATAAGTGGATTAAGGGTTTACAAGAGAGGTTACTTAATGGGATTAGAGAGAAGCTTGATGGAATTGTAGTGAATGGTTCGATGGAGAGTCGATATGCAGGGAATCTGAATTTGTCGTTTGCTTATGTTGAAGGAGAGAGCTTGTTGATGGGGTTGAAGGAGGTTGCAGTGTCTAGTGGAAGTGCTTGTACTAGTGCTAGTTTAGAGCCTTCTTATGTGTTAAGAGCTTTGGGTGTTGATGAGGATATGGCTCACACTTCGATTAGGTTTGGGATTGGTAGGTTTACCACAGAGGAAGAGATCGATAGAGCGGTTGAGCTTACTGTTAAACAAGTTCAGAAGTTGAGAGAAATGAGCCCACTTTATGAAATGGTTAAAGAAGGTATCGATATCAAGAACATACAATGGTCTCAACACTGATGTAACAGTTCCATTCAAAACTGTGCGGGACAGAAGGGATACTCCGATCTGTGTGCGGATGGTATTAGCCATGCTGAGATGTGAGTACGAACAAGTGATCTGATCTATAGTTCTTGATATGTTTATGTTGGTAAGTTTATATATGTTGCTTGCTAGAGAGATTCCAAGTGAGTTTCTTGTGTGGTTTTGTAATAAAGCAGAGCAACAAAACTTTACTTCTTGTTTGGATTGTTATAGTTTGGATAATTGATTTCTAGGTGTTGTGAACCTTAATAGCGTTTAGCTTATCATCCATACTAAGGTAATACCAAGTTTCTTCTTGTTTAAAATTTTACATGAATATTTTTATGTCCTTTTTTTTTCTTTTACTTGTTGATTAATTTTGCATGAACATCTTTATGTTTTTTTCTATTACGTGATCTGAATGATTGAATCGCTCTGTCGAACAAATGAATTTAAGCTATGATAAATTGTCTGTCCTTTTCACCACATTTATGTTTTTTCACCTCTGCAATGTCGGCAACTCACTAAGTTTTTGAAGTAATAAATCATAAATGAAGCTTAAAATTAATAAGGTATCAAATGTATATTGAATATTTTGTAACTATACTATTAACGTTCCTTCTCTTGGAGGTAGAGTCGAAATAGAATGTTGCCAGAAGTTTTTGTTTAAATGCTTCACTTGAACTTTGTTACAAATTAATACATAATATTTCATTTTGTTGTATATTATTGCCAAAATAATTAGAACCATAAGTTATGTTTTGAACCACAACCATCCTTCGATTAAGACATTACATCCTTTCAACTTTATAAACCACACGTTCATATACATTTTCTTCCCTAACATTTCTTCTCATTGTAATTGCACGTTTTACATTCATTTTAAGGAAGACTTTTACCTGAACATAATTTCAAATTCTGACTAGGTGATCGTATATGTATATGATGATTGATCGATGCCACAAAAAAGAAGTGGTATAGTCAGAATATTAAATTATGGGTTTAACTAAATTTAACAGATTGATAATGTAGATTTCAATATGAATATAACATGACAACCATTCACGTCCTTATATTTTTAAATTGGCATAAGATTTAGGTATCAATTCATTTGGGAATAAATAAATGAATAGTTGGTAGGCCAAGAGACTGCTCGCAATTAGCTGTGTGGAAAGCTAAACGATGTCTCCTACTCTTAGATGATGCTACGTCCACGTCACCCTCCTAATTCCTCAATTCCCATTGGCAAAAAAAGTGGTGTATATAAACACATGCATACTTATGAATCTATTAAAAAAAAAAAACTCACCAGAGAAAATTACACATATTTTAAGATACAAAGTCCCATGGCTAAAATATATCTCCCATCTTTTCTTAACATTGTCACAGTCTTCACGCTAATGTTCATTCGGATTACTGCCCGGCCCGCTACATTCTCCGAGGATTTCAAAGCCGCTTACTCAGAGTCTCACATCCGCCAAGTAGATGGTGGAAAAGCTATCCAGCTTGTCCTTGACCAGAGCACAGGTACACACACCAAAACCACATACATCTTTTTTTTTTTATTGAAGTTAGAAACATTTTAAATATTAGTGGGCTTTTATGAATTATCCTCTCACTCACATGTTTTTATATTTTTTTCTTACAAAGGATGTGGATTTGCTTCCAAAAGAAAGTATCTATTTGGACGAGTTAGCATGAAAATCAAACTCATTCCCGGCGACTCTGCCGG
Source organism: Leavenworthia alabamica (assembly GCA_000411055.1). Taxonomy (NCBI): domain Eukaryota; kingdom Viridiplantae; phylum Streptophyta; class Magnoliopsida; order Brassicales; family Brassicaceae; genus Leavenworthia; species Leavenworthia alabamica. The sequence continues at coordinate 188,946 of KE159115.1, read as the reverse complement.
TACAGTAACCGCCTTCTACGTAAGTAAAATTTACATATTCAACTCAAAAACATACAATATTCTTGAAACATTTAACTAACGGTTGAACCATTCATATGGTCTATAGATGAACTCGGATACGGACACGGTGAGAGACGAGTTAGACTTTGAGTTCTTGGGAAACCGAAGTGGACAACCTTACTCAGTACAGACAAACATATTTGCTCATGGTAAAGGAGATAGAGAGCAAAGAGTTAATCTTTGGTTCGACCCGTCTTTGGATTTCCACACTTACACTATACTATGGTCACACAAACACATTGTGTAAGCTTCTTTCTTATTATATAATTTCAAAAATAAAATCATCCCAAAAGTTTCTAAATGTAACGATAATGTCGCTATATATTTTTTTGGGTTAATCAGGTTTTACGTAGACGATGTGCCAATAAGAGAATACAAAAACAACCAAGCTAAGAACATAACTTACCCAACATCACAACCTATGACAGTTTACTCTACATTATGGGAAGCCGATGATTGGGCGACACGTGGCGGATTAGAGAAAATTGATTGGAACAAAGCTCCGTTTCATGCTTATTACAAAGATTTCGATATCGAAGGTTGTCCTGTACCTGGACCAACCTTTTGTCCATCGAACACTCACAATTGGTGGGAAGGTTATGCTTATCAGTCACTTAACGCCGCTGAAGCCCGAAGTTACCTTTGGGTTAGAGTAAACCATATGGTTTATGATTATTGTACTGACCGGTCTAGGTATCCGGTTCCACCACCCGAGTGCCGTGCTTAAAAATAAATCCACATGTACACGTACGTTACATTGATCATGTTCCGTATTGTACGGGATTTTATATATAATTATTATGGGAAAATGTCGACTGTAGTGTCTTATTATGTAGACGTACGTAAGTGCCTGGTGTATTGGTGTGTATAGTTAGTATTAGATATAATGGTTATAACTTGTGGTTATTTGAATTTTTTGTAATAAAAATGGATTTTGCGAAAAATGTTGATAATAAATAAATTTATCTGCAAAAGTATTTGATAAACCACAACTTGTTTTGTGTAACTAGAAATTAAAAGAACACATACAATGAAAGAATCAAAACCTTGATATATGTATTACAAGGAATTGTTGGACGAAGAAGATATTATTGGTATTAGCTATATGGTCCCATTTCCAACAAGGAGTCAGATTTGCATTAAACCTTATGAAGAAATGTCTTATCAAGTTCAGAACTTGTTGAAAATAATGTGAAACTCATTAAAGCCAATTGAAATTAGTGGGAACTTGTTTAAATTAGAAGACTTTTTGAGGTCTTAAACATGGATTTATATATAAGCTCACCGACAGTACTACTACTACTACAGCTGGAGAAGAAGGCACATACTCTGTATTTTATTCCTCTTTTTTTTTTTGTTTATAATTACTCATTGAAAGAGTTATTGTCTGAAACACCACATCGATGGTGATTGATAGATCAGCTACGTAAATGAGTGGCCACAAGGTACATTTACATTACTTATTTGAAAGCTACATTGACTTCTATTCTATCTAAATCACTACAGAAGACAAAACAGTAAAAAGAGACTTTTGTCCTTACTACTACTCATCACTGTACTATTATTACTAAACTTCATCTCTTTGCATCACACGTTTCACTAAAATATTCAGAAATAGCAAATTATTGGTTGTTGATTTTGACTGCAACTGGGTCTGAACAGTAAGGACAGTTCCAAAGCAGAACATCAAATGACATGTACGAAATTATATCTGTTTAGTTGAGCTTTAAAGCATAAGCCTTACGTATCTGTTGTATATGTGAGAGATAGATTAATGTCTTGTTGTTGTGTTACTACGATTTGAGCTGAGTAGCCCAAAAAAGAATTATTTTTTTTTGAAACTATTTATTTAAGTGGGCTCTATATTTAAATTTCATTTACTGGGCTCTATATTTAAATTTATAATATACTGGGCTTTACGGCCCAAATGTAACACGTAAATATTCGCACTAGATATATACTTATCCTTGTAGCCAAACGTCGGCTGTTAAAGGCGGTGGGTCTTTTTTTTCTTTTACTTTTTTTTCTTTCTTTCTACGAGCCACTTCACTGAGTCGTCACCATCATCTTTGATCCATATCCAGGTCCATCTTCTTCTCCTTCGTACTTAATTTTGTTTTGTTATATATGTTCATGTTCTCTGATGGGGAAATTCTCCGAAATGAAACTTGTTGAGGCAATTGTTTATGTTTCAATTATTTGAGGTTTCTATTTTGTTTTTCATTGATCTGAATGAATCTGATCGCTGACTAACTCTGGAATTAGTAGGATATTTTCGTTTCAAATTTCTTCTATGTTTTTGGTACTTGCAGCAGGAGATATATTATAATTAATTAGTTGATATTTGACTTATCTACTTCTATTTTCTTTGGAGTATTTTATTGTATTTTTTATTAGATCATTTTCAGGTAGAAGAAACAATTATTAATTCAAGACTTGGGCTTGTTTACACATAGATCACTTAAGCTATGGCTTGGTTTAGAATTGGTTCTTCTGTGGCAAAACATGCCATAAGAAGGACACTGTCTCAGTCTCAGTTTGGTTCATATGCCACTAGAACTAGATTTTCCCCTACTCAAACCAGATGTTTTCACTCTACTTTCCTCAAATCAAAGGCAGAATCTACTGCACCTGTTCCGCGTCCAGTGCCACTTTCCAAGCTAACTGATAGCTTCTTAGATGGAACAAGCAGTGTTTATTTAGAGGAGCTACAAAGGGCTTGGGAGGCTGATCCCAACAGTGTTGATGAGTCCTGGGATAATTTCTTTAGGAATTTTGTGGGTCAGGCTGCTACATCCCCTGGAATCTCCGGGCAAACCATTCAAGAAAGCATGCGTTTGTTGTTGCTCGTTAGAGCTTACCAGGTTAATGGCCACATGAAGGCCAAGCTTGACCCTTTGGGTCTAGAGGAGAGAGACATTCCTGAGGATCTTACGCCAGCTCTTTATGGGTTTACAGAGGCTGATCTGGACCGGGAATTCTTTCTAGGTGTGTGGAGGATGTCAGGTTTTCTCTCTGAGAACCGTCCAGTTCAAACACTAAGGGCAATACTGTCAAGGCTTGAGCAGGCTTACTGTGGGACTATTGGGTATGAGTACATGCACATTGCTGATAGGGATAAATGTAACTGGTTGAGAGATAAGATTGAGACTCCTACACCTCGACAGTACAACAGTGAGCGTCGGGTGGTTATTTATGATAGGCTTACCTGGAGTACACAGTTTGAGAATTTCTTGGCTTCTAAGTGGACCACGGCTAAAAGATTTGGACTTGAAGGTGCCGAGTCTTTGATTCCTGGCATGAAGGAGATGTTTGATAGGGCTGCAGATCTAGGGGTAGAGAACATAGTTCTCGGTATGCCTCACAGGGGTCGACTTAATGTTTTGGGTAATGTTGTTAGGAAACCTCTACGCCAAATATTCAGCGAGTTCAGTGGTGGTACTAAGCCAGTAGATGAAGTTGGGCTCTACACTGGGACAGGTGATGTGAAATACCACTTGGGTACATCTTATGATCGCCCAACTAGAGGAGGCAAACATCTTCACTTGTCTTTGTTAGCAAACCCCAGTCACTTGGAAGCAGTAGATCCTGTTGTGATGGGTAAAACCAGAGCGAAACAATATTACACGAAAGACGAGAACAGAACAAAGAACATGGGTATTTTGATCCATGGAGATGGTAGCTTTGCCGGACAAGGTGTTGTATATGAAACTCTACATCTTAGTGCACTTCCTAACTACAATACCGGTGGAACAGTGCACATTGTGGTGAATAATCAAGTGGCTTTCACAACCGATCCAAGGGCAGGAAGGTCTTCACAGTATTGTACTGATGTTGCAAAGGCTTTAAGTGCCCCAATTTTCCATGTTAATGCGGATGACATTGAAGCAGTAGTGCATGCATGTGAGCTTGCTGCTGAGTGGCGCCAGACTTTCCATTCTGATGTTATTGTTGATCTAGTATGCTACCGTCGCTTTGGGCATAACGAGATAGACGAACCATCCTTCACACAACCAAAAATGTACAAGGTCTGACTGTTTTGTTGTCCATTTCTTGGAAACAATTTCATCGCAATTTCCGTTTCCATTTTAGTTCATTTCTTTGTAATTTTGGATCATAAATAGGATGTTACTTGCTGTTGATAGGTGATACGCAGTCATCCCTCATCACTTCAAATCTATCAGGAGAAGCTTTTGAAATCTGGACAGGTAACACAAGAAGATATTGATAAGATTCAAAAGAAAGTTAGCTCTATCCTCAATGAAGAATTTGGGGCAAGTAAAGATTATATTCCTCAAAAACGTGACTGGCTGGCAAGTCATTGGACTGGATTCAAGTCACCGGAGCAGATTTCTAGGATCCGAAACACTGGGTATTTACATACACGTTATACACGTTTCATATTATTAGTTTGTCATTGTCAAATGTCACATGTTGTTGAGAAGCTATTCCTTTGTTCTTTTGCAGAGTGAAGCCAGAGATTTTGAAGAATGTGGGAAAGGCAATCTCAACCTTCCCAGAGAACTTCAAGCCACACAGAGGGGTGAAAAGAGTTTATGAGCAACGTGCTCAGATGATTGAATCAGGAGAAGGGATTGATTGGGGACTTGGAGAAGCTCTAGCTTTTGCTACACTAGTTGTGGAAGGTAACCATGTTCGGCTAAGTGGACAAGATGTTGAAAGAGGAACTTTCAGTCATAGACATTCAGTGCTTCATGATCAAGAAACCGGCGAACAGTATTGTCCCTTAGATAACCTGACAATGAACCAAGACCCTGAAATGTTCACTGTCAGTAACAGGTATGTTTTGTGAATCACTAGAGATCAGAACAACTCCTCATTTTTCTACATGATCTTCTTGTTGTCTGTGTATGCAGTTCTCTTTCAGAATTTGGTGTTCTTGGATTTGAGCTGGGTTACTCAATGGAAAATCCGAATTCTCTGGTAATATGGGAGGCTCAGTTTGGAGACTTTGCTAATGGCGCACAAGTCATGTTTGATCAATTCATTAGCAGTGGTGAATCCAAATGGCTTCGTCAAACCGGTCTAGTAGTACTACTTCCTCACGGATATGATGGTCAGGGCCCTGAACATTCAAGTGGTAGATTAGAACGGTTTCTTCAGGTACACATTATATAACCAATACTTACCATTAAGTTTCTTCTCTAGTTTTTCATATTTGTTTCCTTCTCATTTGTATATTTCCAACTGCAGATGAGTGATGACAATCCTTATGTTATTCCTGAGATGGATCCAACTCTTCGGAAGCAGATTCAGGAATGTAATTGGCAGATTGTTAATGTTACTACACCTGCCAACTATTTCCATGTTCTGCGTCGTCAGGTAATACTTCTTTTTTGTTCTTTATTTAAAAATTTTCACACATACAAACTTGATATCATCCTTTTGCAGATACACAGGGACTTTCGAAAGCCTCTAATAGTGATGTCTCCCAAAAACTTGCTTCGTCACAAACAATGTGTATCTAATCTCTCGGAATTCGATGATGTTAAAGGACATCCTGGTTTTGACAAACAAGGAACCCGATTCAAACGGTTGATTAAAGATCAAAGTGGTCACTCTGATCTTGAAGAAGGTATCAGACGTCTAGTCCTCTGTTCTGGGAAGGTAACAAATAAAAAATGATAAGAGTTTTTTCAGATTTCTGAAAGTTAAAACTTTAAAAATGTCAATGAATCAGGTGTACTATGAGCTTGATGAAGAAAGAAAGAAGTCTGAAACAAACGAGGTAGCCATTTGCAGAGTAGAGCAGCTATGTCCATTCCCATACGATCTCATTCAAAGAGAACTAAAGCGATATCCAAGTACGTGTTGAGATACAGTATGGTTTTTGGTTGACTATGAATTCATCATTCATTCACTGAAAACTTGTTATTGTTGTGTTTTGACAGATGCAGAGATTGTGTGGTGTCAAGAAGAGCCGATGAACATGGGAGGATATCAATATATAGCACCTAGGCTTTGCACAGCCATGAAAGCATTACAACGTGGAAACTTTAATGACATAAAATATGTAGGTCGTCTTCCTTCAGCTGCTACAGCCACTGGATTTTACCAGCTTCATGTTAAGGAGCAGACTGATCTTGTGAAAAAAGCTCTTCAACCTGATCCTATCACCCCAGTCATCCCTTAAAAAAGGACAGCCCGAGGCGTTAGCCTGTAATAAGAACAAAGGTTCAGAGAGAATCTTTGGTTTATCAAATAATGTCACTGGAAATAAACATATGTTTGCATCAAACTCGATATAAATTAAAACTAGAAAAGGAAGCTAAGGTTTCTCTGTTAAAACGTTCTTTGGTAGTTTAATAATTTCAAGAAACCAAGAAATTTCAGAATTCTGCGAACTCTGTTATACATCTACTGTAGTTTGAATACATCTACTTGATTTTTTTGGATGTTGGTGATTTTTAAAAACTATTTAAACTACACAAACAAAAGAATGAAAAAGAAGATTTATGACGCCTGGCTGGCTAGACAGCAAACACATCTGTCAAGTGAGTACGGGAAAATACTAAAGAATCATAACTATTTTCTAAATATTTAATTACCAACTACATTTTTTAAAGTTAATGACAGAATATGCATGAAACCAGCATTTAATGGTTAAAATTTAAAAGTTAATTATCACACAACAGTCGTGACTATTGAGAAAATCCGAAAAATTAATTACCATATAATCACCTCTTTTAAACTCAATTAAAATTTTGGTTTTGGCCGCTAAAAAAGAGAAAGAGAAGGTTTAAGATGCTGTCGTTTTAGTATTTTGACTGTTTGAATAAAAACCCCTTTTGACTAAGTACTCGACCTAAAAGAACAAAGAGAGAGAGAGAGACTAGACTTTTCTGCGACGCACTGTCACAGAACTCTTCTTTGTTGTTTGAGAGAGGTAAAGTGAAGAGCCAATAATCGTACTTTTGATCCGAGATCGGAAGAATTTGGGTTCGATTTGTAGTCCCTGTGCGATTGGGAGAGACGATGGCAACTTCTCGTTCGGCGGCTAGTAATAGATTGACAATTACGCCTGGTTCTAGGGTTTTGAAAAGCCCTCTCACTGAAGAAGTCATGTGGAAGCGTCTTAAAGAAGCTGGGTTTGATGAACAATCGATCAAAACGAGGGATAAAGCAGCACTTATCTCTTACATCGCCAAGCTGGAATCTGAGGTTTTGTTTCTCAATTCTTCTTGTTATTTCTCATTCTTTTAGTTTCGATAATTTCTGATTATTTCTTTTCGTCTTGGGAACACGAGAGTGTTATAACTTAGTTGCTGGGGAATAGGTTTATGCTCTTAAAGTTTGATTCATATATGAATTTAATTTTCCCGGGGGATATGAAGAGGAATTAAATTACATGACCGTTCGTGAATGCCCTTGAATTGTTGACTTACAGTCATCTCCGTTACACTCCTGACCTTTTATTGGGTGGATTTGGTTTACTGCTTTGCTTTTGGATGCTTTAAAAGTTTTGATTTTGTTTCCTCTTTTGAGCTTGATTCGTTGACATTGTTATATTGGCCAGTTTTTTTTTGGATCAAAGGACCTATTGACATAGATTGATCGCAACTTTCATGTAGGTTTATGATTACCAACACAACATGGGTCTTCTACTTTTGGAGAAAAACGAATTGTTATCCAAGTATGAGGAAGTTAAGGCCTCTGTGGATGAGGCTAACCTAGCACATAGGCGGGATATATCTGCATATGTTTCTGCCTTGGCTGAAGGAAAGAAACGAGAAGAAAGTTTGAAGAAGGATGTAGGCGTTTCAAAGGAGTGTATTTCTAGTGTAAGATCTTTATCTTTGAGAATGAACAACATAGATTGTTTCCCCCTCTTAATTTCGTTTCTATTAATTTTGTGTTGTTATTTTCTCTCAGTTAGAGAAGACTTTGCATGAGATGCGGGCAGATTGTGCCGAGACCAAAGTTGCTGCTGAGAGTAAAATGTCTGAAGCTCATAGTATGATTGAGGATGGTCTGAAGAAATATGCAGATGCTGAAGCAAAATTTCGTGCAGCAGAAGCTTTGCAAGCAGAAGCCAACCGGTATCACCGAATTGCAGAGAGAAAATTGAAGGAAGTTGAAAGTCGTGAAGATGATCTTTCTCGCCGTCTTGCTTCTTTCAAGTCTGAGTAAGTCTTTCCTTTGGTTAACTGACTTTAAGACTTGTACTATTAAGGTGTGGTATTAAGTTGTGCTTGGTTCTTTCATTCCATGTTTTAGGTCTGAAACAAAAGAGAATGAGATGGTTATTGAACGACAAACTTTAAGTGAGAGGCTTAAGAACTTGCACGAAGAGCATGAAAGGTTATTGGATGCACAAGTTTCACTAAATCAAAGAGAGGAACACATTTTTGGTAAATCCCAAGAATTGTCTGAACTTGAAAAAGTGTTAGAGTCTGCAAGGATCACATTTGAGGAGGATCGTAGAGCCTTTGAGAACAAAAAATCCAATTTGGAGATCGCATTAGCTTCACTTGCTAAAAGAGAAGAGGTTTGTATACACATAAGTATCTGTTATACAAAAAAGTTCCAAGAGACTAGATAGTATTGTTCATGTTTTATGTCCTTTCAAAAACAGGCTATTTTGGAAAGGGAATCTTCACTACTTAAGAGAGAGCAAGAGCTGCTTGATGCTGAAGAAAAAATATCCTGCAAGGAATCTGTGAGTTTACATGTTCATTCCAACCAACCTTATAGTTATGCTTAATAGTTTTAGTGTCGTGCTCATTTGTTTGCAAATGCTTTAAAATTATCGATACAGGAACTGATTCAGAAGGTCTTAGCGAATCAAGAAATTATCCTGAGGAAAAGAAAATCTGATGTGGAAACTGAATTGGAAAATAAATGCAAATTTGTGGATGATGAAATCGAGAGGAAAAGGCGGGCTTGGGAATTAAGGGAGGTTGATATCAGGCAGAGGGAAGACCTACTTGCCGAAAAGGAACATGACTTGGAAGTTCAGTCAAGGGCATTGGCCGAGAAAGAAAAAGACATAACAGAGAGATCTTATATTCTAGACGAGAAAGAGAAGAATTTGAAAGCTACAGAGAATGATGTTAACCTTAAGACAACTCTGGTGGAGAATGAGAAGGAACAGCTTAGAAAATTGGACTTTGATCTGCAGCAGTCTTTGATGTCATTGGAAGAAAAAAGAAAACGTGTTGATGGTGCAACGGAGAAACTCGAATCCTTGAAGAGTGAGACGAGCGAGTTATCTATTCTGGAGATGAAGCTCAAGGAGGAGCTAGATGATTTGAGGGCTCAAAAGCTGGAACTACTAGCTGAAGCAGATAGATTGAAGGTGGAGAAAGCTAAATTTGAAGCTGAGTGGGAACATATTGATGTGAAAAGGGAAGAGTTAAGGAAGGAAGCAGAGTATATTACTCGTCAAAGGGAGGCTTTCTCAATGTATCTCAAGGATGAGCGTGATAACATCAGAGAGGAAAGAGATGCATTGAGAAACCAGCACAAAAATGATGTGGAGGCGCTGAACCGAGAGCGTGAAGAATTCATGAATAAGATGGTGGAGGAACATTCTGAGTGGATTACCAAGATACAGCGTGAGCGTGCTGACTTCGTGTTGGGTATTGAGATGCAGAAACGAGAGCTGGAGTATTGTATTGAAAATAAACGAGAAGAATTGGAAAATTGTTCGAGGGAGAGAGAGAAGGCTTTTGATCAAGAGAAGAAGTTGGAAGAGGAGCGTATACTGTCTCTCAAGGAAACAGCAGAGAAAGAGTTGGAACATGTTCAAGTGGAACTAAAGAGGTTAGATGCTGAGAGGTTGGAAATCAAACTGGATCGTGAAAGGAGAGAGAGGGAATGGGCTGAGTTAAAGGATTCGATCGAGGAGCTAAAGGTTCAAAGAGAAAAACTAGAGACGCAAAGGCATATGCTTCGAGCTGAAAGAGAAGAAATCCGACATGAGATTGAAGAACTTAAGAAATTAGAGAATCTGAAAGTTGCATTAGATGATATGTCTATGGCTAAAATGCAGTTGTCCAATTTAGAGCGTAGCTGGGAAAAGGTTTCTGCTTTGAAGCAGAAGGTTGTTACTCGGGATGATGAATTAGACATGCAAAATGGACTCAGCACTGTGAGTAATAGCGAAGATGGCTATAACTTTTCTATGGAAAGACAGAACGGCTCAACCCCTTCATCCGCGACTCCATTTTCATGGATAAAACGATACACTAATCTGATATTCAAGACTTCTCCGGAGAAATCTCTTATAATGCATCAACATGAAGGAGGAGGATTGCCTTCAGAAAAGTTGAAGCTAGATTCATCGAAGAGAGAAGAAAAGGCGTACACCGAGGGATTGTCTATTGCAGTTGAAAGACTTGAAGCAGGAAGGAAGAGAAGAGGTACCACATCTGGAAATGAAACTAGCGAGCCAAGCACTAACAAGAAGAGGAAACATGATGTTACCCAAAAATCTTCTGATGAAGCTGATACCCAAAGGTTAGTAGCAGAACTTATACATTTTGTTATTTTCTCGTGTTTCTGTGATCAAAGCTTAATCTTGCATATTCTTTTTTGTTTTGCTTTTCAGTGTCATTTCAAGCCCACAAAACGTGCCTGAGGACAAACATGAACTGCCATCAAGCCAACCCCAGACGCCAAGTGGTGTGGTAGTCATCAGTGAAACTGTGAAGATCACGTCAGTAACGTGTGAGACAGAGGTCACCAACAAAGTCACAACCCTTGACTGCTCAGAGAATCCAGATACTGATTGCAATCAGGTAGTTTTCTCAAAAGCAAAAGTATCTCATAGTTGTTCTCAGCAAAACTTGATAACAAGTGAGTAATAATACCCTCTTGCTTTTTCTATAGACCCAGATAAACGCATCTGAAACAGTGAGTAGGGAAGAAGCTGGATCAGATAACAGAAGGGAGAAAGATTCAGATGATGGTGTGGCATTGTAACATGAGTCAGCTTGATGACTATATTAGGTACATGTCAGTCTTCACCTAATAAATAACTCCCACATTGAAAATCACTAACAAGAGTTATTATTTGTGGATGCAGAGACTCTTGAGAAGCCTTGTGGGTCGGTTTTAGATAAGAGATATATGTAAATGGATTTGATTGGTTTTAAAACTCTCATCTGTCGATGCGATAACTCATAGTTTTATTTTTCAGAATTGAAGTGAGTAGTGTTTATTAGGTAGAGTAATCGTTGGTTTCTTGTGTGCTGCAGTGTGTGTGTGTGTGTGTCGTGAGAATATTATTTGTCGGTTTTTAAGTTTAAATCAGTTTCAAGCTTACAAAATTGGGCTGGGCCAGAAGTCCATCAAAGGCCTTAGTTTTAACCAAGAATCTCTTTTAGTATATAACCCATACCGATCTCAAAATAATTAATTTAGGTCAAAAAGTAGAAAGGGGATAAGTCATCCACGTCAGCGCGCGACTCAACAGTTGATAGATATAAGTCAAACACTGAAGAAGAAGATCATCATCAAAATTACCAATTTGAGAGGAGCATTATGGATAGAACCGGCGTTATCTCTAATTTTCATCAAAATTCCGGCTTCATCTCCCTTTCACGCGCCGCCACATCCATCCACTCTTTCTCCTCCCTCAGAAACTTTCCATCATCCTCTCTCAGGGTAAAAATATTCTTCGTACTAGGTTACGTTTGATTTGCTGTATATATCTGATTCCAATAATACTCTGATTCTACTAGATTCGTCACTCTCCTTCTCCCGTCTCTTTCACTTCCTCCTGGTACCGATGTGACGCCATTTCACCTAATTCTTCCAGGTTTGACTTGTTCCTTCAGGTTTTCATTTAAAGTCCAACTTTTGTCGTACATAAAAGATACGAGTTTTGTTGTTTAAATTTGGTCACCAGTGTCGATGTGACTGAATTAGCCGAAATTGATTGGGACAACATTGATTTTGGGCTTAAACCAACGGATTACATGTACGCCATGAAATGTAGTCGAGATGGTGATTTCACTAAAGGTCAATTACAACCTTTTGGGAACATTCAAGTCAACCCTTCAGCTGCTGTTCTCAATTATGGACAAGTATGTTTCTCACATCATCATCTACTTCATTTATGCAACTTTTATTGGTTTTAAGAGTTCAAAGTAGTTGTGATGTTGACTCTGTTTTTGTCTGATTCATTACCAATAGTCGCTTTGGTGTTTGTACAAATCCTTATGTCTTGTTATTGTGTGTGTTTAGGGTTTGTTTGAAGGTCTAAAAGCTTACAGAAAACAAGACGGTAATATTCTCCTTTTCCGTCCCGAAGAGAATGCAATCCGAATGAGAAATGGTGCTGAAAGAATGTGCATGCCTGCTCCATCCATTGAACAGTTTGTTGAAGCTGTTAAAACAACTGTATTAGCAAACAAACGCTGGGTAATTTAGTTAGACTACTCTCTTCTTTTCTCTTCAGATGTTGTGTTTCATCACTCAGATTTGTCTTTGTGTATTACAGATTCCACCTCCAGGTAAAGGATCATTATACATAAGGCCATTGCTAATGGGAACTGGAGCTGTTCTTGGTCTTGCTCCTGCTCCTGATTACACTTTCCTTATCTATGTTTCACCTGTTGGTAACTACTTCAAGGTATTTGCCTTTGTGTTCTTATGTATTATTTATTTTCCTGAGTCTCTGACATATCTTTTACAGGAAGGTGTGGCGCCGATCAACTTGATTGTTGAAAATGATTTCCATCGTGCAACTCCTGGCGGTACTGGAGGTGTTAAAACCATTGGTAACTATGCTGCAGTAAGTCAAAAGTTGAAAATATATCTTCTTCTGTTTCTATACCCTAATGAATAATCAATGATCTTAGGTCTTGAAGGCACAGTCGGCTGCGAAAGCTAAAGGATATTCCGATGTTTTATACCTTGATTGCATTTACAAAAGATACATCGAGGAGGTTTCATCTTGCAATATTTTCATTGTAAAGGTAATTAAATATCATCTTTATTGGAACAACTCAGAGCTTCTTACTGCTGTTGTTTACTTACTCATTGGGCCTCTCTTTGTACAGGACAATGTGATCTCTACTCCTGAAATTAAAGGAACCATCTTACCTGGAATTACCCGGAAGAGTATAATTGAAGTGGCTCGAACCCAAGGGTTCAAGGTACTACTGTCAATATTTAGGATCGAGTAGGTCAGAAAACACAGCAATTTATGGCTACTGACTCCAAGTATCAGATGGTTTTAGTTGGTTTAACAAAATATCGGTTTAATGAAATGTGGTTTTGAGTCATAAACTTGATATTCAGGTGGAGGAAAGAAATGTGACAGTTGATGAATTGATAGAAGCGGATGAGGTTTTTTGCACAGGAACCGCTGTCGTTTTATCACCGGTCGGAAGCATTACTTACAAAAGTCAAAGGTAAAAGACTTATTTTACTTTACATCAAAGCTAATAATAATACATTAGAGAAAATTTAAATGAAGAAATTTCTGATAGGATTTCTTATGGAGAAGAGGGCTTTGGAACTGTGTCGAAACAACTATACACTTCCTTGACGAGCTTGCAAATGGGTCTGAGCGAAGATAACATGAATTGGACTGTTCAGTTGAGTTAAATACCAAATCATTATACATATGGATTATGTGTAGATACAAAAGATGTTTGGGAGTGTCATGCGTCTCCGGTTTCAAGATTCTGATTCTTGAAACTATTTGACAATAATCTGTTTTTAAAATAAATAAAACGGAAAACAGACTAATTCCGCCAAGAACTACTCATGTTACACATACACTAATCTATGTTAAAATGTACCAAACCCACTTGTTCAATTTCAATAGGTTCAGCAAATTCATACACAGATTAATATAATAAACTTGCAAAATCTCTAATGAAATCGATTAACACATAATTTGTTTTGGTTCTAAAGCTTAAACATCAATGAACTGAGAAATATTTGGTTAGAGTATAGTGTGTATATTACGTGTTTAGTGTATGAGATATGAAAACACATGTGTGAAGGACAACATATTTTGCGTGTAAAACGGCACTGATGTGTGGGGTTTGTTTCTTTTTTGCTTAATGAGTGACAGCTTCTACATGCAACTTGACGTGTATTTTGTTTTATTTATACTAATTATTTTGTTACACAAAATCTAATCTAAACTCCACTATCTATGTTTTTTTGGACCGACACATTTCCCTCCCATCCTAATTCAAAACTTTATAATTACTAATTTATGAAAACAATCTCCAAATAATTCAATCCAATTTTGTTTGATTTTTTGAAATATTACATAAGTTATAGTATAGATTTAAGGTGGTCTTATTAAACACTTATAAAAGCTTCTAGCAACAAGAGGTGTGGACGTGGAGCTTTACGCAAAAGAATGTCATGATTATCTCATGATTACGATATAATAACATTTTTTATACTTATTATTTTATTTTAGATTAGTGTAACAAAAAGAGTGTGTTTGCATTTCACGAACTCACCTTTTTTATTAACCTTTTGAATATTTAAAAAAAGTAAATGGATCCTAAAATTGTAAGAGATAAAGATAGAATCACATTAGAAGAGAGGAAGATGCCTTGAGTTATTATATATATTACAGTGATCTTCCTCTTCTTTGCCTTTACCTTTTGACTTATCATTTCTTTCTCCTTTTTAACTTAATCTTTTTTTCTTTCTAAAAGTTGTTTGTGTAATGAATAATTGATTTTTAGTCAATCATGTTTGTCTTATCATCTATATATTTTATTATCTGATTTCGTTTTTTTAAAGATCATATAGATTCAGACTCTAAAATCCAATAAGTCAGTAACACATTTTTACCCGATTTAATTGATAAATCAAGTGTTACGACAAGGAAAAAAATCTAAGGTTTATTGAGAAATAAAACGAACGTATTAATAATAGACACTTTTGAATGAGAGTATATTTGTTTGACAAAAAATAATAACGATTTTTAAAAATATTATTTTACGTGACAAATTGAAAAAGGGATGGCCTACGCTGCAAGACCAATTCCTATTTACTACTAGTGTTGTTGAAATCTGAATACTCTTTTTTCTTTCTTTTTTATTACCCTTAGCTTCAAAGTTCAAACTTTATTTAACTTTTACATAAATAATTATACATATTTTATTCCATAAAAACATAAATGTACCTCAATAATTCGAAGACTTTATATTTCTCAAAGTGCTTTGACTTTTATCCCTTTATGAACCATCACAAGACAAGTCAACCTTTCCCCCCATCTAGAAGCCTTTGTCTCATTTTTAACGTCAAAATTAATCATATATTTGCATATTATTAATTACAATTAAGGCTATATTCACGATGTTAAGGAACTATATACTCGTATATCACTTGTTTTGCAAGGAACTAGACTATAATTAACAATACACCCTAATTGACCAAAGAAAACAAAACATTATTAAGCATATGCGTTTATACAATAAGATCCAAAAACTATGACGCCACCATTGTTATAGTGGGTTTTCTTGTTCCTTATTCTCAGCTGCCGTGGAAAATAAGTGTAAATAGAAAATACATTTTATTTATTTAACTCATAATTATTAGATTTTATAACATCCCTATCAAATCTTCGATTAAAATTTGATTTTGGGTCCATGGGACAGGCGTCACCAAGTTCAATTTTAATATTACACTATATATTAAGTGGATACATTTTTAAATGAATTAAACAAACCCATCTATCAATTCATTATTGTCACTGTTAGTTTGAAACTTTATCACCTTATAATCTCTCTTTTGTGAACAATAAAAACATATTATGAGATTAATAGATTATATATGTACCTTATCTAACCTAGAAAACATTTAATATCCAATAAAATTGATTAATGGTAAAATTTCTACGAGGGTTGGCAAATTTTTGTTAGCCAACCATAACGGAATTAACTCTCACAAATTTCAACATCTCTTCCTTTTTTTCATCTCTTTTGGTAAATATCATTAACTCCTTTCCTTTTCAAGACAAGTATATTTAAAAGAGCAAGTAATTCCATGATTGGTGTTATTTCTTCGGACAATTTATTGATGGCTTTGAATTTTTTGTCTTGTATATACTATGAGTATGTTGATTTGTATTGATCTAACGAATAGTGTAGGACTTCAACTAATGGAATACGATGCTCTTGGTTTTGATCTTTGATATAGAAAACCTTTTAATATTATTTTTTGTTATTCGTATAATAACGAAGATGGTTTACCTATTTTATTTTGGTGAATTGATATATGGTCTATCTATTATTTATAAATTCAATTATGTTGATGCGTATAATTTAGTTTTCCCGTAGTATTATATTAATTTATTGCTGAATATAAGTTGTGTATATAGAAATAGGTTTTAAATTCTCTTAATTAATTCACACATATCTATCACCAAACATTCTAAATATTTGTCTTTATTTCGACAACACATAATACACTCCTTTGTAGTATACTACAAAATCAATTATACTAAAAAATGTTGACTATATAATACATATATGTCAGTCTAATTCAATCACTTCTAGGTTCAAATTTATGTAAAATAATGAATCGTGTTATTATACTTGTCTCAGGTGACCAAGTCCAAGTCTATCACGTGTAATAAAAGTACACATAATCGATCTTCCTTTCTTGTTCGCTGCCATGCAAGTGGGGCTTTCAAATTTTCGTAAAATCTTATGTAATAATTATATATATATATATATATATATATAAGAAATTTCTTTTTATTAATCACGCTCTTAAACTGCGGATCAGATATAATCACCAAAATTAAATTATATAAAGAGACACAGTCCACTACTTGCTAGGACATGAATTATGAGAGAAGTTATATAGCGTGTAATAGCATACAATAAATAAATCATATACTGTATATGCGTTTACATTTACTAACAACATATAATGGAGAAAATAAAATTAAAAACAATAATGACTGCAGGTAAACAGTGATTACACAACTATTAATTTTCAACATATAGGCTATAGCCTAAATACTATACATTATTTCAGAGTCTAATAAATGTATTTTAGACAAAATTCAAAAGTGATAAATTTGGAACTTGTTCACATTCATTAATTACTTTTTTTTAATTAGATAATCCATAATATATAGAACGTAGAATGGTGACAGGCTATATATAAAGCAAGAATCATAATTTGTGGTTAAGAAAACTATAATAACATTAAAGATATTTCCATGTTAAATTAGTAATTAATGAAATTAATTGAATCTATAGATTCTGATGTAGGAACAAAGACAAAAGAGAAAAAACATTAGTCTTTCCCTTCTCTCATTTCTTAACTCTTACTAATATTTTATCATCAAATTTTCCAATTCCATAAAGTAACTTTTTGATTAATTTTTATTTTTAATTCTCTACTTTTGACATCTTCATCACATGAAGGACTATCTCCTCCAGCTATTATATAGTCTCTCTCTTTTTTTTATTTTTTTCTCTATTCACATCTAATTTTCTCCTTTACACACATTTCCATGTATGTATATATAAAAACCCACATACACACGCACCATCATTATACACCATCCTCCTCCTTCTCTTCATCATTAAAATAATTGATCATAAAGAGAGAGAAACACACAATAAGAACACAAGATCATCAAGATTCAAGAGCCAAGAATTCATCAAGAATCAAGAAGATGGGAAGAGCACCTTGTTGTGATAAGGCCAACGTGAAGAAAGGGCCTTGGTCTCCTGAGGAAGACGCCAAACTCAAAGATTACATAGAGAATAGTGGCACCGGAGGAAACTGGATCGCTTTACCTCAAAAGATTGGTATATACTTTAAATTCACTTTTGATTTTAAATTAGCACTGAGTTTCTAAATAGTTTTATGAGGTGGTCTAGCCCATAGTTCTTGTAATATTATGTGCGTGTCGATATATTTATTTATATACATGATATAGGGTTAAGGAGATGTGGAAAGAGTTGTAGGCTAAGGTGGCTCAATTATTTGAGACCAAACATCAAGCATGGTGGCTTCTCCGAGGAAGAAGACAACATCATTTGTAACCTCTATGTTACTATTGGCAGCAGGTACTATAGATCATCATACACGTGAATATTTTCAACAAACATACACTTAGTCTTGAATTTAATATGTTGAATAAATTTGTTTAAGGTGGTCTATAATTGCTGCACAATTGCCGGGAAGAACTGACAACGATATCAAGAACTATTGGAACACTAGGCTGAAGAAGAAGCTTCTTAATAAACAAAGGAAAGAGTTTCAAGAAGCACGAATGAAGCAAGAGATGGTGATGATGAAAAGACAACAACAAGGACAAGGACAAAGTAATGGTAGTTGTGCGGATCTTTATCTTAACAACATGTTTGGATCATCTCCATGGCCATTACTACCACAGCTTCCTCATCATGTGATGAACCATGTAGCTGTGGAACCAACAAGCTGCAACTACTACCAAACGACACCGTCTTGTAACGTAGAACAAAAGCCAATGATTACACTCAAGAACATAGTCAAGCTTGAAGAAGAACCGGAGAGGATAAACCCTGATTCTATCACAAACCCTTTTGACTTCTCCTTCTCTCAGCTTTTATCAGATCCTAATTACTACTTGGGATCAGGAGGAGGAGAAGGAGATTTTACTATCATGAGCAGCAGCACAAACTCACCATTACCAAACACAAGTGGTCCTCAGCAGCAAGAAGTTCTTCAATGGTTTGAAAATAGTAATTTTCAGACAGAAACAATAAATGATATGTTCTTAAACAACAACACCATAATGAATCTTGAGACCAACACAAAATTCTATGGAGCCTCCTCAGTTGCTAGAGCCGGGGCGGCTTTGCCTGGAGGAACGACTAGTACATCGGCGGATCAAAGCACTATAAGTTGGGAGGATATAACATCTCTTGTTAATTCCGAAGATGCAACTTACTTCAATGGTCCAAATCATATGTAACTTTTTTCATTTTTTTTCTTATATATTAAAGTGTTTTATTTATGTATAAATTTGTGTGTTTAGGATTTATGATTATTTTATTTTATTTTCAACTTAGCTTTATTCACGAACAAAATATATAATCTTTTTGTGTATTTCTTGTGCTTTTATAAATGTGAAAGAGATTCTACCTTTTAGCTTCTTCTATTTTTTTCTCCCTAAATTATTAGATCATTGATATTTTACAATCTCTGCAAATTACATCTGACACATAAAAAGAAAGAAACAACTTTAATCTAAATTAATTTGAGACCTTAAAAGGGGTGTGTCTTTCAAACGCACTGACATTGATCACAAATTAGTATATATTTTTTTATCAACGTGATCACAAATTGTTCAATTTGTTAATAAAAAGTTCCTATATATTTATGTAAGCAGTATTAATATTAATTATCTTTAATATATATATATGACATAGTTTGTGATATATGAAACAGTAACTGTTAGGTGCCCACAGTAATGTAGAATCCAATGATGATTTTCTTCCCTGTTTTCTATTCAACTCCACTTGGGTTTATCTATTTATGGATTATGATACATTTTTCATTTCATAACAGTGAAAGATTTCTACAGTCAAATTTTGCCAATCCAATATATACATATACATTAACTCATAACTGATTTCGGATACTGGAAATATTTGAATTATTTCTATTATCGAGGAGATATTTGGAATTTAAATTTATTATTAAGGACCTACGAATCATACATATATATTTACACTTATTCAGTAATTTGTATATAATATTTTTGTAGATATACATCTATTTCTGTAAATGGTGTACGTACGTAAGCTTAAGTTATATTTGTAGTTGAATAATCATGTAAATTAGTAATATAAACTGTCGACCAACAAAAAGTTATTAATAAGTTAATAAAAAAGAATGCAGCAAAATGGACACGTACATGGTCGGATCTATATGGCTTCGTCTGATCAGAGATACTCCGACAAACACTCGAATACACATATGTGTGTGTATGCACTAATTGTCATTTATTTCCCTTATATAGTTTCTACAAAAATATATACATTTTCTTCGGTTCAACAGGATTGCTTGGACTTCTCCGGTTTGCATTGCGTAATGTCGCTGGAAACCATTAATGTTTTAACAATAATTAATATATATTATGAAATGGTCATAGATTGTTAAACAATGAAAATAAATATAAATAAATTCCTAACATAACATAATAATGAGGAACAGTTGTCTTGTCTTACTTTTTTACTAAAAAAGAAAAGAAAAAAAAGAAAGAGTTGTATTACCAATTCAAAGGAGGTGTACGTAGAGCTTCGAAAATGTCTCTAGTCAGTTTTGGAATTTGAAGATCACAGAATCAAATGATGTCACTCAAAATTCTCTTTTTCCTGTTTGAGTTTGGCATTTATCGTTGCCTATTCAAACCTCCAAATTAAATCATTTCATTTCTACCATTTTTATTTGGGGTGCATAATCATGTATTATTATTTTCATTTACCAAATTGAAAGCAAAAAAAAAGAGGATCCAAACTATCATTTATTGCGACGATTGTCGTTAATATTGTTTGATTAAATTTCGATTATATTTTTTCTCAATGTATGAGAAAAATTAAGCTTTGGAAAAGTTTAGTGACAATGAACCTATAAAGTATAATAAAATACCTTTTTGTGCATTTATAATAAACAAAAAGATAAAATTCTAATTGCTAGCGTTTTGAACCGAACCATGCATCTCTTTTAGAACAAAAAATAATTGTCTTAGGCTGCGTATTAAATCAGTCAAAAATTTGTAGATGAATTTAAAGTTTTAGTTGAGAACCCTACCCACTCATTGATAATCTTTTGTTGGAAAAATCACAATTCTCTATCTTTGTTCCTTTTTTGTTTCTATTAGTTGAAGGGTTTTTCATCATATATTTTACATACCAGTTTAATTAAATTTTAGTTTTCGTCTTCCAGACTTTATATTATTTTTAAAGGTACCTTATAAAATTTAACATTTAAATTTTTAAATTTTTTTTTATTATTTGTAAAATTAGTGTTTTTCATTCTTTAAATCCTTACTTTAAACAAAAGTCATAACTAAAGTAAGACTACATTATCAACTCACATATTAAATCACCAAAATCGTAAGTACGACTTTGGTCCCGAATCAAGTGGTGCGTTCTGTGACTTCTGTCGCAAATTTCTATTTAAATGTGCACTTTTCATTTAGCAATTTCGTTAAAAAAATAAAATACCCTGGATCTATATGTTTTTATTAAAGGCTAAAAAAGAAAAAAATCTATTATCAGAATATTTGATCATTTGTTTAGAAATTCAAAATTATCGTACCATAAAACGTAAGATATCTTGCTTTTCAGAAGTTGAAACACGTTTATAGTTTGATAATATTATATTTAATGAGTTATATATGGATATGCTACATATATATACGCTTATACCTCACGTAAACTAACATATATATACTTAGTTTTCAAAAATTAGCAAGTAAAATCTTTATTTTTGTTTTATAATTTTATGTTTATAGAGATGAACATTTATATCTATCTACATTGACTTTAAAAAAAATCTACATATATAAAAATAGATAGTTACGTTATAGGTTTATCAACCCACTCAGAGAAAGACAATAGTTTAATTTACAATAAATCTACAATATGTAAATTTCCAGAGTTCACACGATCCAAATATATATACGGCACTAACNAAAAAAAAAAAAACAGGTTGGAGATGAAACCAGGTTCTAGAAAATTTTTATTTATCACATTTTAAAGCCGTGCTTGGTTGATTACTATAAGTGAATATATAATCATTTATTCGAGGAATATTATTTTTTGTTAATCTCAAATTTGTAGGCAAGGACAAGAAAATAAAAGTGTGTTCCAAAGAATAATTGAAAACTAGTCTCTGAAAGCCAAGTCATTTTGTATGTTCCAAACATTCTCTACAAACAGAAAAACGACAAATGCTATGGAATTATCCACCTCTAATTAACATATAAATTAAATACAAAATTAGGATGATGAAATTAATTAAATAATGGTAATCAAGGGAGGAAAATTAATTAGTAGATTCTAGAGATAGTGATGAAGATTATGCATGTAAGCACTTGCATCAGTGGATACCACGACGTGTCTTGACCATGGACTTGTATGCTATACTTAGCTTAGCCGTATAACTTTAATTAATAGTTTTATTAAACCATTTCTCATCTACCTACCGAAAATANTATATAATTACCAAGGAACTCAGTATTGGTGTTACTAGTGTAATTTTTTTTTCCATATTGTCCAAAATGTATATTAACTGAAAAGTGTGAGTTTCGATATTTTATAAATTAAAATTTTTGGAAACAATAGATAATTATATTCATACATTCTTCTTGGGTAAAGATAAAGCAATATATGAAAAGAAGGAAAAGGAATAATTATAGTTGAGAAGAAATCAAGGAACAAAACGATATACGAACAAGGGTTTATAGATATACGAATAATATGGACTCACTTATGATTAATATATAGTTTAATGCATTAATTAATGATACATTCTGTCAAACCTCTAGACGATAAGTAAAACAACACCATATAAAACCTTGATTAGCCTCACGACAATTCGCCCCGCGACGACATTTTTGTATATTTTTATAATATAGTTTCTTTGTTTAACCATTAAAATTAGACCATTGTCAAAAAGGAAACAACGTACTTAATATTTTTAATTTTATATAATGCAGCTGATGGTGACACTCACTAACACGTTAATATTATTATTAAGCCTGATTTTTTTTTTAATAATAATAGTTATCTTTTCAACTTTGTGTTTCCATTTACTGTCCGTTTAAAAAGTTAGGACATATGTTACAATATATCGTGGAAATGGGAATAATGTCGCGTCCGTCTAATTGTTTTATATGTGTTTTAATTTATTATTAATTAATTTATAATAATGTTTCAGTTACGTATATGAGATTTGGCTATTTCTTGTTATCTGTTTATGGGAGGGGAGATAGAGAGTGGAAAAATGTCCGTTACGTTAAATAAACAAATAAATAATTAGTTTTTTCGAATTAAAATATTAGTACAACATAACAACATATTAGTACCTTCTAATCCAATGCTTGCCTTCGCTTTAAAAGGCTAGTAAGGCCTAGGAAAGCCCATTTGTAATGGAAAACATATGACACGTTATAAGATATCAATAGTGTGTGCTCGTAAGGCCCAATCAAGCCCATATGTTACGACTTGAAGGAAAATTACTCTTGTCGTGGTTTTAAATGTTGGGAATTAAACATCATAGGTCACTAATATAAATTGCTTAGATTGAAAGGTAGAAAGAGCCGACTAAGTTTATTATCTTTGTAATAAAAATAAAAAGTCAAATAATAGAAAGAATTAAAAAGAGAGATTAATTTGGAGTAAACCATGTTCGAAAAGATGGGTAGAAGAGGATGAACATTGATAAACTCCATGAGAATTAATAAAACCACTTTATATTAAAACTCATGACGGTGCAATTAAGCCAAAGATTCAAATCATTGTGTGATTTGATACTTGTTTCTTAAGCAACAATTGTGCGATGCATCTACTTTTTTCTTTAACTGTGCACATATTAAGTGGATGTATATACAAAGCATAATATTAATTTAATGTATGTTATATTTATATAATAAATTTGAAAATATACTCATATGTTATAAAAAAGCCAAGTGACTCTCCGATTCATAAGCTTGCATCACGTACGAGAAAATCTAACGTGACCCACATGCCATATTATAGCTTATAAAAATGAAATTTTAATTCCGAGTATTTCCTTTTTTTCACTATGATGCATACATGAAGAGCATCAAATGGGTCGTCACGTCTAATTGATGTTCTTTGTAATCCATATGATTTGTCTTATTGGTCGAAGTCAGTGATGGATAAAAAATCATATTGTTAAAATTCATTACACTCATGAAGTTGATCACTTTAGATGTGTATATATAAGGGATGTTATATGTTTTTGTGTCGTCATGGCATGTGCAGTTATATGGCCTTACTCGTGAAGCCCACGTGACTCAGCTCGATCGGTTCAAACTTAGACATATGTTACATAATCTAAGAGTATTCTCATGAAACTGAAAGGTCCTTCTTCATGAGTATCTCCAATAGTATTTCCAACAACGACTACATAATCTCAGTTTGTATAGTTATTGTCGGTCATATGCGATTAAGACTTTTAAGTACAATAATCATGGATTCTCAAAATCCAACCAAATGTTCAATATCTTAATTTTTCAAGTACATTTCTCTATTAAGTTTTATTAGTCGATAAATTTGTTAAGTCAAGACATATTTTGGGCACTCAACTCAACAGCAAAATTAATGCTCTTCATCACATGTAAGCCATGATTAGCCGTTACGGCGGGTATAGCCGCGTATCATGCTCAAATTAATTAAATTAAATCTGTTACTAAAACTGTATTATATATTCATCAGAGAAAGGACATCCATTAATGCTGTTGTTAAAATAAAATAAAAAGTCTAATAGTATAGTTTATAGTCTTGGCAGTACCAACAAGGCAACATATTAAGTTCATGGTGTTTTCATTTTTTTATTTTGTAGATATTATATATTCTATCTAACAAGCATAAGATTAGCACCATTACCTTTGACCACTATCTTATGTAATGATTAGCCTATGATATGACAGTTTATCCAACTTCATCCCTTCGCAAATAATTACACAAAATAAATGAAATGATTATGACGAAAAATTATTAGATGGTAATTCAATTGGTAAAAACTTCAAGAAAATTTTAAAAGTTACTGATTTAAATCATGATTCAAGAGAACAAATTTCTCGAAAAAAGATAAATTTAGTTGAGTATATGGATTCAGTCTTTGAAACATTTAGGGCTATCAGAAACTTACAGATAGTAATTTATTAATTAGTTAATTAGTTAATTACTCAACTGACATTAGATTTAGCCTCCTTATCGTATGCCTAAACTAACGTTAACGATCATTATTATAGATTTATAATAAAAGGAGAATATATATCACAATTCAAGAATTATATCATATCAATGAAATCAAATATAATATAATATAAAGAGTGAATTACATTGGGTACAGTACATGATAACTTTTAATTAAAATTACAACGGGATATATTATATATATAGACACACTGCAAATCCACATTCGGACTGAGTGCATTTTTAAAAACATATAACAACACTTACAGTAACAATTTTACACCCGAAAAATTGCATAAAAACTCACCCAAACATAAACAAGTATTACATATATATATAACGATATGATTATAGATATCCTGGAAAATGAAAAATACTTTTCCAAAATATAAAAAATGAAGGAAATAAAGAAGAAAAAAACCTTGAAGTTTTTATTGTTCGTCGTCTTAAACTTAGGGAGATGAATAATTTCATCGTTCATCAGGTACACGGTCGGTCCATGAAACCCGGAAAACCCAATTGGAGACTGTCTTCTTCCTCAAGCTCTTGAGCCTTTCATGGCTGCTTCTTGAAATCATTCGTCCACAGTCTGTGGACTCTACAAAAGTTTTGAGCCTCTTCAAGGCCAAATCGAGTGTATCTTCGCTCATATTAGCGAAACAAACTCTAAACCAACCTGGTTCGGTGCAATGACATGATGAACCAGGTGAGATGTTCAGTTTCACGTTGTAAACAATCTTTTTCCAGAGATCAAACTCTGCTTCGAATGTGTTTGTNCAATGCAGAGAGAAGGTATTGTGTCTGAGAAGAAACAAGACCGAAACTTGACATTTTCGTAGCTGCGGAGACGATCATTTCGTCGTTAGAATAGATTGCTCCCACGCGAAAACCAGGTAGTCCAAGATCTTTGGAAAGGCTATAAACGACGTGGACTCGTTTTGAAACCTCGGTGTTTTCAAGTTTCTTGTCTTTCAAGACATCCATTACGCTTATGAACTGTTCAAACCCGAACATAGTGCCTGAGTAGATCTCGTCGCTGATAAGATGAATGTTCTTGGAAGTAATGAAGTCAACAAGGAGGTTAAGTTCACGTCTGGTCAACGCAGTACCAAGTGGGTTAGATGGATTCGTTACAAGAACTCCTTTGACTTTGAGATCAAGTTTCTGGGCTTGTTGGTAAGCTTTTTGTAAAGCTGATTCCGTGATTTGGAAGCCATTCGAGCTCGAGCAGTGAATGGGTACTATCTCAGCTCCGGTCCTCCATTTAAGATCTCTATCGAATCTGTACGTAAAAGAAGCCAAAACGTAAGCATATAGTTTTGTTGGATTACTTGAAATCCAAGTAAAGGTCAAGAATTGTAATTTACCCGGGATAGTATGGAGTAGGTAAAAGGAAAGCATCGCCAGGCTCTGCAAGACAAAACATGAGAGTCTCGTTCGCAGAGGTCGAACCAGCGGCTAAAACAATCTTTTTCGGATCAAACGTAACTCGGTTTCCCCTTATCTCCTCCATAAACTCAGCCATAGCCTAAAAACAGAAAATGTTCATGAGAATTAAGAAATTGATTCGTTACGTGTGATACAAGTTATGTTAACAAAAGAAGCTTACTTTTTTGAATTCGGGCATGCCATGATAGTCTTGGAAGAGAGCAAGCTCTCTGAAAATGGATTGACCATTTCTCTTAAGACTAGCTGCGTCTGGGTTCTTAGTTAACCATGACTCGATGAGATCAAAACATAGCTGATTTTCAGCAAGACCCATCTGGATCATCCCATCAGGGTTCTTGATCTCATCGTAAGGATTTTTCTCGTACTCTTCCCATCCCAAAAAGTAGGATGAGTCTTGTCCATGACCATTGCTTGTCACTTTTGTCGAAAGCTGTTTCATTTTCAGATTTAAAGTCAAGAGGTTTTGGTCGAAGAGAAGATTAATGTGGGAAGAGATAGAGAGATCTTGTGTAGGGATTTAGTTGGTGTAAGAGTGAGATGTGGTTGGAGTTGCAATGGATATGTTGGGGTTTATATAGATTAAACTTTAACGACATTTTATCCCCCAATAATAAAAAGTTTGACAACATGTGAGACAAACTTTACTTTACTTTATTTCATTTTATTTTAATGATATCTCTAATAATTAATGCTATTATTTGATTATAACAAATTATTATTGTATTACAAAAGTTCTTGTTTTTATTTGAAAATAAGAATTGTCCATTATTGAGCTTTATCTATTTATTATTGCATTCATACATATATATTACATCAATAAATCTTAGTATTGGATGTTTTCAAACAATAATACAAAATCCAATTCTATATACGTACAATTACAAATAGAATATTTTGGGTTTCTTCCCCTATTTTCTTTGTTTGTTTCTAGGATTTGAGTATAATAAATCTAAAATTACTCGAGATAAGCCCTACTCGAGATGAGAAAGGAAACGATAATTATGATGGATTAAAATAATAATATTAAGTATTACTAAAAATGATTAGTCTAAACGCGTTTCGGTCAACGGTCACCGCCGGACCGTCCTTATTATGACCATGCTTTAGGGACCAAACATATCAATTAAAAAAAAAATGTCGTAAGTGTTTTTCGTTGTCGTAAAAACTGATTATTAAAAATGCCCTCTATAGAGTTTAATATAGCATTGCCAATATAAATGCCTCATAATAAATAGTATTTATAGATTGATAAAACTCTAAATATATGTATATACAAATGTAAAAAAAAATATTTTGTTCACAAAAATGTGAGCGTTTTATGAACATTTACTATCAGATTATGTAATGAAGTGTCAACACGTTGACTTGTAATACATTAATAATATAAAATAGGGATAGTAAACGTAAAATTAAGAAACAAGTAAATGACAACAAGAAAAGGGAAGAGAGACAAGTGGGGATCGATCAAATGTAATGCCATACCGACATCAAATCACCTTAAGAAATAGGGTTGGCTCATTAAATGAACCTATTTATACGTATTTATACATGTAAATATAAATATAAATTTGTTTATACGGAAGAAGAGGGTAAGTCAAATAGGACCATTTATGTTCCCTATACTCTACTAGTCCCAAATGTCTTGGTCCGCCATTGATTTTTTTCTTCTTCATATATTGGTATTATTCATTAACTTCTCTTTTTAGGTGGGATCATGTTCATGCAAAAATGTTTTTACTGATCAAGATGTTTTAGTTTTGTAATTGACAAATATTTTTGTTAGCACGATTTATTAAATAAAACTGAATGATTTTTTTTTTATATATGAATCCGAACCATTTATGAGCACCAGTTGGATGTGTAAATACTTCTTGGAACATGGGATTTAAAGTTTAAATAATTGAGTGAAAAATGATTTGGAATGAGTGATTCATTGATTTGGACCTAGAATGATTAAGTATAATATAACTTACTTAATCAAATTGGGTTAAATTAACATAAAAATCAGAGCCAATGATACTAGCCGTTGATTATAAAATCCCGCCCCCAGATTTCTAGGGTTGTTTGTTTTAAATTTTATTCAAACTATTAACTAACTTAACTGAAATATTCTTTGGTTGATATTGTAATATATTATTGTCTCTTAACTAACAAACTAACATTATTGTTTCTTACAGGAATTTTTTTGGTCTGACGTCAGGAAATCGTTGTCATTTCAAAGTACCTACTTTGGAATTATTTTTTTGATAATTAATTAGACGTTGCGATTTTCTCAGATTATTTTGAAGATTTTAGAAAGCTCAAATTGATTTGATTGGTCGATAAAAATGGGGCCTTGTATAACAGCTTTCAATAATGAATACGATTCATTGGCAAATCGCATGTGAAAATAATATTTGCCATATGTTTCGATATTGTTCATTATATTAAACAACAAAAAGATATCATATCAACTCATAAATGCAATCATATAAGTAAAAAACTAATATCATATAGCTTTTTAGATTCTTTATGTATTAAAGAATCAATTAGATCAATGTATATATATAGTTGTTATATATATTTTTTTTGGAGTAATTATATAGTTCACATATCTATATATATACAATAGGGAATACAAATTAAATCAAGAAAAACAAACACAGCTCTTCCGCAAAAAATAAGCTAACTGATACCATAAAACATATGGTTTGTTCTTCAAAAAAAATGCCGATATATTTCACAGTATATCATTATAAATGCTTTAACAAAGTTTATAAACTGAAGAAGTATGAAACGTATATATGAAAAGTTAACTTCAAACTTGTTAAAGATATGATGCAAAGGCAAAGTTTAATCTAATTATACTAAAGCAGCAGTAAATTTAA
>KE159115.1:132444-158962 GCA_000411055.1 Leavenworthia alabamica | reverse complement strand
AAAATATATTAATATTTTATGAATTTAAATTATTTAAACTAACAGTTATTATTCAAAAAATAAAATAAATAAATTTTTTCGCTTTATACATATTAATATAATTATTTAAAATATATAAATTAACATTTTTTTAATATAAATGATTTTTTGCAATAAATATAGCCCTGCATAGCAGGGGCATCATACTAGTGTATATATATAATATAAGTGAATTAAAAATAAAAAGAGACATGAGGGGAGGCACATGGAGATGCAGCAAAAATAGGGTTTAAGAAAGCATGTGAAAAGTATAGGTTATATGACCATACCCACCCCATAGTCCCTACATTAACAACATCATTTTGTGACAACCATCGTGATCTTTCTCTTTTTCTTTATTTCCACTATTCTTGTTCCAAGAATTGTAAAACGTGGGTCCAATCTCAAAACCTGATATGTATGTATTATGCATATTTTTGTAGAAAATATATATTTTCTTGAATGTCAGATTAGCCTGTTTGGTGGTGCTCTAATTTTCATTCCGGCTAAATGAGGTTGCATATCTTAATATATGAATCCCGCTTGATATATTGAAATCATGAATTGTAAAATTTGATTAACTAATAACACTATTTATAAATTAGGAAATATGATTACTATATACAGCCAAGACTGAGAAACTAAAATGGTTAGGTCAAATCAAAGCCAATATACAATAAACCTAAATAAAAGCTCCCACCTGCATTGGATACCAATTTAACAAACAGTATGGTCAACTTATGTCTATGTCTTATATGTATTTGTCTCCCCCTCTCCTTTTCCAAATTCGACACTGTTATTGGTCAAATAGTTCCCAAGTTTTTAAAACCAATTTTAAAATTACACACATTATGAAAAATGATTCAGGTAGTAGCTATTATTTGTGTGTTTCGGGTTAACACATAAGTACTCATCTTGGAACCTTGGTGAACTGATGTATCGTTTGTATGAGTATGCCTGTATTGTAACGTGGGCCATAAGTGCCCATCCATACTAGACGATTATGGATTTGATCATTGAGTCTGAGCCCATTTGATAAAAAAAAAATCAAAGAGAACAGGGAAAGTAAAAAGGCCTCTTTTTGTGTAGAGTTGCAAGCCTTGCTACATAATAAAAAATATATATATATATATATCATATATATATATATTAATATATATATATCATACCTAAAATTAATCAACATATCAATTGGCCACTAAGTTATAAGAATACTATACCGTTTCGCTATTTTAGCCTTCTATAATTAGGAATGTTGCCTTGGATTTTTTAGCCCGCCTCAACCCGAGACCGTACCGTTTTGAACCAGTTAAGAACTCAAAGATTGAATTGGGTATATTTCGGACAAATCTGCAGATACCCGCAATTTTTTTTTGTCTTGGACAAAAAGAAGAAGAATCGCACAGCTTCTAAAATTGATTAATTTTAAGTTCGATTTTAAAAACTTTCGTCAACCTTTATTAACAATGTTTGTCTGCCTAACAAGAAAGCATGTTAGTAGCGAGTTCAGCCCACAAAGGTATTGTTAGGGCCTAAAACTGAAACAAGTGGTGCTCAGATGGGCCTATTTTGTTTACACTTTACTAAATAAACTGTATTTGGAACTGTATATATAATTTCCAAGTTCTTTTCATAGATTAGAGATTCAATATGTGAAACAAAATTTGGAAGCATTCTAAATAAATATTCTCTATTAATGAATCCAAATATCTTAAAAATCGGTTATGAGAGATTTAATCTCAAAATAAATTTGGTTGTTCTTTTTTCCAGAAAGACTCGTGAAACAAGCAAAATACGATTTAAAGTCAAAACTTAAACTTCAAATTAAACAGATAAAATAGAAAAGGGAGCTCATATTCTATGGGTGTATATGAGTCTATCATGCCCATAAATTGAGCTGATCAGAAATTTAATCTTACGTTTATAATCACTGCTCCCTTCTCCGATCAATTTTTGAAAATAAATTTAAAAATCAACAAAAATAAAGAACCAACCACTAATTTATCAAAAAACTAATGAAAAAAAATATAAAGAGGCGTAGCTTTTTGATTTCTGTCTTTGAGGGTTAGTGTTTATAAACAGAAGTGTTTCAGTAAGAATATATATAGCGACGGTGGTTTTAGTCGTCTGTAGAGGCTCCTAGGGTTTCATTGAGCTTTAATGGGCTTATAGTACAATAAATGAGCCTGTATTTTGGGTCTTCTTATTTGTAATGAAATTATTAAAGGCTTACGCTAACATGCCCTTCTTCACTTTTTTAAAAAACTATGACAATGTAAATGTCCCGTGCCTTTCACGTTTTTTTGTAAAACTGAAGGAGAATGATTAAAAAAAAAAACTAAATAGCACCATTTGTTTTGTTCATCACTGCTTTTGACAAATCGCTATCCCTGAATTATATTCAATGAAATCAAAATACTTTCTCGATTCTCGTGAGAAAAAGGTCATTTACAGTTGGAATGGCCTTCATTTTGTGGTCGAACAACGACGTTCTATATAAACCACACGTTCAAACATTGTACATGTATTTATATGTCTAGTTGTATACCATTACTACAATTTGTGTTTTTTCTTGATGAAGTAATTTTATATATTTATATAAATTTATTGACGAAATATAAAGAAATTCACCTGAAATGAAAATCAGACACGTGGACAGTCTGATTCTTACGATTCCGAAGAGGCAAAGGCTATTAGAGTCCATCTATATTGCCACGTTGCTTTAAAATGTTATACGTGGCAAATCTTACGTTGGCCTGTTAAAACACATCATCATGCGAAATTACACGTTTGATTTGTAGTTCTCTTCTTATCTTTTATTTTGTTTTATAATATTAAATTTTTATGATCTACTTGTTTTTTTAATAACTGAAAAAAAAACATATACATAGTAAAAATCTCAAAAAAAATTTCTTGTTGACTAGCATTAATTACCTTTAGCGTTATATGTCATTAGGAATTATTATTTTTTTCAGAAATTAATTTATAAAAAATATTCAAAATAGATTTCTCCACTGTGTGGAATAAACAAAATAAATATATCATGTATAAATAAAAGAAATTGTCCCCTCTGTATAATAAATAAAAAGGTATGTGAGTGTATATGTATAAATAGATATCTGTACAATGATTAGTAGATCATAGATACGATTTTGCTTCTGTTTCGGCTTCTATCTTTCTCCTCCACCAACTTAACTATTTTTCCTCTTTTCTAGCCAAAACAATTTTTTTTTAAATCAGTATTTTTATTCAAGAGATTCTCTCCATTTTAGGATTCTTCTTCTTCTTCTTCTTTCATTAGTCTCTGTTTCAATCAGAATCTCAACTCAGCCTTCAGGTATATATATCTTTATCCTTTCGTTTTTATATTCTTCTTCGTCTTCAAATTCTTGAGTCAAAAATATATATGCTCTCTTCGTTTTTTTCAAGACGATTCTGATTCGGATTCAGATTCTCATATCTGGGTTAGTTAGGCTGCTCAAACATCGAATCATTTTTATATGTTTTTGTTCTTCTGCTTGTCATTTGCTCTGTTCGTAACAGAAGTATTTTTCCAATGCAAGTTTATTTAATCTTATTTACAAAAAAAAAGTATTGAAAGCTCACAATTTCAAGGAAAACAAATTATGCAGATAGGGATAGAACAGCTTAATTTTCAGTTCCTCGAATAATTAGCCCAAGATATTTTTTTTAAATATTTAAAACAAAACAAAATGACGTTAGATTTGATTCCGAGCCGTAGAAATCGGCAGTTTCTTATTTATCTTTGACTTTAATATAATCGTTAAACATTTTATTTTATTATATATTTAAAAGCTCGTTTTCTTCGTGGGCTTATACGATTTTGTTATAACTAACAAGTACAAATACATTACTAGTCTTCTTCTTCCTCGACTAATAAAAGATGTTTCATGTTTTTGTATAATATTACATAGGTTGGATTTCGAGAGCTGATTTATAAGATGATGGAAACAGCTTATCAGCCTCGGGTTGATTCCGAGATCGAATCACTCCTCGAGAGAATCAATCCTCCCAGGTTATTCTTACTTTATAATTTTGTTGTCGGCTTGTTTTTTTTACTAAACATATAATTATATAAACCCTAATGTTGTTGATATTTTTCTCTAATTAGGGTTTGCGTAGACAACGAGTCAGACCCAGAATGCACACTTGTTAAGGTATATTTTATATTTGAAAAATAAAAGGTCAAAAATTAAGAATAATTATCCTTAACTTTTTATAATTAGTCATAATTAATCATGTGGTTGTTAATATATGTAGGTAGATAGCGCAAATAAGTACGGGATATTACTGGACATGGTTCAGGTTTTGGCTGATCTCGATCTCGTTATCTCTAAATCTTACATCTCATCTGATGGTGAATGGTTTATGGATGGTAAGTCGTCATCGTCATCATCATTCACTTGTCATCATGGTGGGCCCAAATAGATGACACCACATGTAATTTTCTCTTTGTTAGTTTTTCACGTGACGGACCAACGCGGGAATAAGCTCACAGATCGAAGCCTTGTTCTCTATATTCAACAGGTGACATAAATGAATATTAATAAAACAATATTACCTTTTAACACAAGGAAAAAGTCTGTAAGTTAAGATTTTTTTTTTTAATATAATTAACGATTTTTTTATATAATCCAGGCAATATGTTGTAGTAGAAAGGGAGGTATAACAAAGGAGATGCAGAGTAATCTAAAACGGGAGGTGCAACAGCGTCACGTGTCAACAGAGCACACAGCATTTGAGATAACCGGAATCAACAGACCGGGTTTATTATCCGAAATCTCCGCCGTAATTTCCGACATTGGATGTCACGTGACAGCTGCTGTTGCATGGACCCACCATGAGCGGGCGGCGATGGTGATTTATCTAGAAGATGGCTTTATGGGTGGGCCTATTATTAACCCAATTAGAAAGGCCGAAGTGAAAGATCATTTGGATACAGTCATGGAGGCCCATAACATAGACGGTGATGACTCTCGGGTGATCGTGAGGGTCGTCGAGGCTAAAGGAGCTCCGGTCGGGTGGGCCCATACTGAGCGGCGTCTTCACGAGCTAATGTACGCTGAAGGAGACTACGAGAGTTGCTTCGACTGTGATTGCTTCAGCGGTGACAGGTGTGTTTGCGTTTGTAGGAAGTTTAGACCGGTTCTAGGAGTTTGGTATATGTAGCTCAATTAATTTGCTCTAGCTTCGGTTTGACTTACGTTTCACCTTATATGTGATAGGTGCGATGCATTGTCGAGAGGAAGATGCGAGAGGATACACGTGACTGTCGAGTCATGTAATAGTTATTCAATGGTGACCGTTCAGTGCAGAGACAGGCCAAAACTACTTTTTGACACGGTATGTGCTTTGAAAGAGTTAGAATTCGTAGTGTTTCACGCCGTCGCTGGAGCTAAAGGTTCCATGGCGGAGCAAGAATATTACATAAGGAAGAAGAACGGGTGCACG
This sequence comes from Leavenworthia alabamica, assembly GCA_000411055.1. NCBI lineage: Eukaryota > Viridiplantae > Streptophyta > Magnoliopsida > Brassicales > Brassicaceae > Leavenworthia > Leavenworthia alabamica. Next base: position 153,472 of record KE159115.1, on the reverse strand, counting down.
TTAGAAACTGAACTGCAAAGAGAAAGACTAAGACATTGCTTGGTTGCTGCTATTTCGAGACGCTCTTCACGTGGTTTGAAACTTGATATTCGGACAAAAAACAAAGTGGGTTTGTTGTCGGATGTGACTAGAGTTGTGAGAGAAAACGGTTTGTCGATAACGAGAGCTGAGATAAGTTCGCTAAATGAGATTGCGATTGGTTCGTTCTATGTGGAGGATGTGAATGGTGGCGAACCGGATTCGAACACGGTTGAATCGGTTGTACGAGAATTGGGTGGAGCTGTTGTGTCGCCTGTTAAGACGGTTGGGATGGTGTCAACGAGTGTTGCTGTGGAGCAAGAGAAAGCTAAGTTTTCGATTGGGAGATTGGTTTGGTCTAAATTAGAGGGATTGTCGACATCCATAAGATCGCTGTAAGATGTTTAAAACTAGATATGATTTAAATGGGGATTTGTGCCTCTCTCTCTCTAGTGATTATGGTTGTAGATATAGCTGATTTAGGAAAATTTGCAGATAGAGATGAAAGATAATTCATCCTAAACAGTATCACTCTTTTGTTCTTAAGCATTTGATCATTTATTTTTGCAACTTACCTTGAGCGTTATCTTATTTATCTAGTTACCTTGCATTCCAACTAAAATGAGATTTTGTTTGATAAACAAAGTTACAAACGTTACAGATTTTTATAGGGGTTTGATCTGGTACATTTATAAACAATTTTAACGGTAGGATCATATTTTTGGAAGACGTAAAATTATATTATATATAACATTGGTGGTCGCTCACATATTACATTACATCATATTTCATCAACAGCAAGCCAGTCGTTTGATGCTTTATTCTCTTTGACCTCTTTGAGCTGAACCCAATCAGGTGACTTTTTGTTTGAAGAATCAGAACTAGAGTTAGTGACGTTCTTGTAACTCACCTTCACGTCACCTTGGTCATCGTCGTCTTCTTCTAGATCACTGAATGATACATCTTCTGCGTCTTCTTCACCAAGAGGATGATTTGTGGTTGCTCTTCCTTGAATGGCGATGGCAGAATCCGAAGTCTCTTCATCATTCAACCAATCATCTTCTTCTTCTTCGTCATCCACTTGCACATTAATAAATCTAGACGAAGAAGCAGTTGATGTGTTTCTTTCTTCAATGACAGATTTGTCAACAACTTGTATCTCCTTGCTTTCAACTGTGTGCTTGTCTGTTTCAAAGTCAGATGACTCAACAGGGTTTACAGTTTTTAAAGTAGCTGATTCCGTTGAAGTGTCATCAGCCAGATGAAGAGGTTCTACAATGAGAGTATTAGCTTCAGAACTCTCTGCTTCTACTCGTAATTTGTTTATTTTCTGTAGCTCATTGGATAATAGTGCTCTGGCTTCTAGTACCTTTATATGACAGGAACAATTAATTAGCAAAGTTTATCCAAGGAAACCTGACTTGGGCACCATAAGAACCGCTTACAAATCTACCAAACCTGGTTGACATCATATATTTGTAATGGAGTTGAGAATTCAAGTATACCTGAGGAGTGGACAGAAGCAAGGCATGGTCTTTAGTGAGTTTAGGATGCAAAAGTAGAAAGTAAATCATCCAGAAGCAATTCTCAGTCATATACTCAGGGCAAAGCTCAATCCTCAAAGAAGCCAAACTAGGTACAAGGCTTTCCACAGCCAGGGCATGGTCGTATTGAGTATCACTCATTTCAAAATCTGAAATATCGAGAGTTTAAAAATCATATAAAAACGAAACAAAATCAGAACTCAAATACTTATGTTAAAGAAACGACAGCTTAACCATCAAAGCTATCTTCCTCATCATCAGGTAACGGAAAATTCAACCAAGTCTCAGGATGCGTCGATAGATCCCTCACAAACACAACTAATTCCTCTGTAACTCCAATTGCTTCGTAATCCTTTGGATCTGAACCTAACTGTAACAAATTAGAAGCTATCTTTGTGAACTCAGAAACTGGCGGTAAGTTCCCAGAGAGCTTTGAAATCCCAGTCCTCAATCTCCCACCAATCTCTGCGAAATCGTTCTTTATCCCACCAATTATATCCTCATCTTCTTCACCTTCTGGACTCTGATTTCTCTCCTGCATATCAGGAGATGAAGAAGTTTGCGAGAGGAAAGAAGCAGCTACGCCCCAGAATTGACTTCTTAAGGTGTTAGTAAGTTCGGTTATGTCTTCTTTAACGCCTCCTCGAGGAGACTCTGATTCCGAAAGAGGTTGATTCGGATGCTTTTCATCATCTTCATCGAGCTTAAGTGAGTTCGCAATAGATCTAGCCAACCAAGCCATATCTGAATCTCTCCAAGCAAAGCAACCTTGTGAGATAATGACTGACGCGGAGAGTATCTATTTTTTAATCTGATTAATATCTTTAAACAAATTTCGTCGTTTTGGCGTAATTACAAATTTATGTACCGACGTCGTTTCATTGACGGTCAAATACTAATGGGTCTACACAAAAGCCTATATGATTTAACTAAGGCCCATCTTACGATATCTCAGAAGCCGATATAACTCAGCTTGAGCCCATTACAAACTAGAACATAGTTTTCTTAACCCAGAATTATAATCTGACACACCCATCTCAGTTTTGGAATAACACTGTTTTTCAACAATCATTTGTTTTATCTACTCAAATAAATATTTATTCGTGAATGGGAACACGGAAGAGAAATGAAATTATATATTTCTTATCTAATTTATTATACGTACAAGTTTCAAATTGACTTTCGAAAACTTTATTAGGGTGGGGCAAGTTATAATTAGAAAACAAAAAAAAATCTGACGAAGAAATTTATTGCTTTTATGTTAGGTTGCCAACATGAATACATGATGAGTCCATGTAAAATCTCACAAAACACAAGTTGAAGCAACACTTGTTTGACAAATTGGTTTTTGGAATTTTGATAATGAATTTGGTATTGCTATGATAAAATCAAGTCTATAGTAATTAATTTCATATATTTTAAGTTGTTTTTTGACCATCAAATGAATCTTTCACTCCACATCGTAGTTGCCATTATTTAATTATTTTAAATGATAACAATTTGGTGACATATCTCAATCCATCTAATAATTAATAATTTATACTTTGTTATTATTTTTTTTTGACACTTTGAAACGGTTTGAAGGATATATGAACGAGCACTTGTCAATATTTCGAAAGTTTCAAAAATAATCTGCCGGCCATTGATTGCAACTTCAACCTCATTTTGACTTATAAAAAAGAGTTATTAAATTAGATTCATATTTTGTAAATATAATAAGATAAGTACGCCAAACTGTGAACATCCAACTAGACACATTTATATATCATTATCATAACAATAATTATTATACCGAAAATGAAAAATATACTTTTATATAACGTAGTCCATACACGAAATCTTCTCTTCTTTTTATCTCTCTCTCTGTTATATAAACTTTTGCATTTTCATTATTCGACTTTTTCTTAATTTTATCTCATTTGAAATCATGAAAGCAAGAGAGAAGAAGAAAGAAAGCAACTTAGCAAGGTTAGTGAAATCTCCGGTTCGTTTCTTGATCATGGCACGCGACGCGTACATACGTAGCATGACATCATGCTCCGCCGGTTACATCCGCGGTGGCGGTGGCTCTGGAGGTTTTGGCTTACCGGCCGGTAATTTCCAAATCTGCGAACCACCAAGCACCAGACTCCCTCGTAGCTTCACCTTAAATTCAGCCACGACACTACATGAACGTTGTCGGTTTGTCTCAAGCTGTTCACGCGGCGCTAGCGTTGGAGACATCACGGTGGAGACGACGGCGATGAGACGACAGTTAAATCTCCGGAGAAATTATAGCTGTGTGGTTATGGGCAGGATTGATGAAGAGAAGGCTTGTGATGAATTTGAAGAAGAAGATTTGTTTAGTAAAAAAAGAAAAATAAATGCAGTGTTAACTACTCAGCAAATAAATAAATGAAAACCATATTAAAATTTCAATTTGTTTTGGTTATTTTTTCGTTTAAGGTTAGTATCCAAAATGATAAAGGGATTGATTTTATGTGTGCATTGTTCCATTGTGTGTATAGGTTTCTTGTTTGTATATTATATTTCAAGAAGAAGAAATACACATAGATTGTTGTCAGAATTGAAATAGTAGAACCTTTCAGATATGTACGTTTCAACTCATATTTAAGTTACATTACAACTAGATGTGTAGACAGATGTTGATGAGATCATTAAATGAATTATGTTTTATCTAAAAAAAAAGTCAAACAAAACGAGATTTTTTTGTTTAGATGTGAGAGAGTAGTTCTTACAGTTTACATCAGATTAATTAATATTTTGTTTTCTTACTAATTACAACTGTAACGATACAACGTCAACGTAGTATAACTCTTTTCACTTGAGCGAGTGTGTCTCTATCTATTTCCACTTGCTCAAGTTGTCTTCTGTAATTTTTCAAAACTGCCTTTTCTGTGTATTAATGACCATTACGTGTCTTCTGACAAGTCATGAAAAGTCAAGAAGAGGACAGAGGCAAAGAAAAAGTTCTTTAATAACCCCCAGATCTTACTAATAGTAATAGGGGTTTAAAATGAACGGATCTTTATGTAAGAGTCAATTACATTTTATTTAATAATATAAGGGTACATTGCTAAATTAGTAGTAATTCTCACTTTTAAAAACTAAGAAATTACGCTTTTGCCCTTATTTAAAGGTCTTTTACATTCCATCGCCATTGCCTTTTATAAACCCTAAAAACCTTAGCCAACTTTCTCTACTTCCGCCTTAATCGCCGAAGGCGACAATCAAAAATGGCCGAACTTAAGCTTTCAGAGAGTCGGGACTTAACCAGAGTCGAACGAATCGGCGCACATTCGCACATCCGAGGACTTGGTCTTGACTCGTCGCTTGAGCCACGAGCTGTCTCAGAAGGAATGGTTGGTCAAGTGAAAGCTCGTAAAGCTGCCGGGGTAATCCTTCAGATGATAAGGGAAGGTAAAATTGCGGGTCGAGCAATTCTAATTGCGGGTCAACCCGGAACTGGTAAGACTGCAATTGCAATGGGAATGGCTAAATCTCTTGGCTTGGAAACCCCTTTTGCAATGATTGCAGGAAGTGAGATTTTCTCATTAGAAATGTCGAAAACTGAAGCTTTGACTCAGTCTTTCCGTAAAGCTATTGGTGTTAGGATTAAAGAAGAGACTGAGGTTATTGAAGGTGAAGTTGTGGAGGTTCAGATTGATAGGCCTGCTTCTTCTGGTGCTGCTTCCAAGTCAGGGAAGATGACTATGAAGACGACTGATATGGAGACTGTCTATGATATGGGAGCCAAGATGATTGAAGCTTTGAATAAGGAGAAAGTGCAGAGTGGCGATGTTATTGCCATTGATAAGGCTACTGGGAAGATTACTAAGCTTGGAAGATCGTTTTCAAGGTCTAGGGATTATGATGCTATGGGTGCACAGACTAAGTTTGTGCAGTGCCCTGATGGTGAGTTGCAGAAGAGGAAAGAGGTTGTTCATTGTGTCACACTTCATGAGATTGATGTTATCAACAGCAGGTAATCTAGCATACCCTGAATTTGTGACTTTAGTATTGACATGACCAATATATGTTGTTGAAACTCGCAAGCTCAATGTTCACTTACAAATTCTTTAGGACAGTGGTTGCAGAAATGAGGTTTGAAACATGGATTGTGTTAGAACACAAAGAAGTAACTTTTTTGTACTTCTTTGCTCGTTTGCAGAACACAAGGTTTTCTAGCTCTTTTCACCGGAGATACTGGAGAAATCCGATCAGAAGTCCGGGAACAAATCGATACAAAAGTAGCAGAATGGAGAGAAGAAGGAAAAGCAGAAATAGTTCCAGGTGTTCTCTTCATTGATGAAGTTCACATGCTTGACATCGAATGTTTCTCATTCCTTAACCGAGCTCTCGAAAACGAAATGTCACCAATCCTCGTCGTAGCAACAAACCGAGGAGTGACAACAATCCGTGGCACAAACCAGAAATCGCCTCATGGAATCCCGATTGATCTTCTTGACCGTCTTCTAATCATCACTACCCAACCTTACACAGTCGAAGACATAAGGAAGATCTTAGATATCCGTTGCCAAGAAGAAGATGTTGAGATGAATGAAGAGGCGAAACAGCTTTTGACATTGATAGGACGTGATACTTCTCTAAGGTATGCTATTCATCTTATAACCGCAGCTGCATTGTCTTGCCAAAAACGGAAAGGGAAAGTGGTGGAGGTTGAAGATATTGAAAGAGTTTATCGATTGTTCTTGGATGTGAGGAGATCAATGCAGTATCTTGTTGAGTATCAGAGTCAGTATATGTTCAGCGAACCAATCAAAACCGATGAAACTCTTGTAGAAGATGAACAAGATGCTATGCAGATCTGAGGATCCATCTTTGGTTTATCATGTTTTGGATATTTTATGTCGAATTTGGATTTTGGTATTAAAAAAATGTGACGAGTGCACCAGTTGAAAAGGTTAATTTTATGTATTCCTGTTAAGGCTTTTATGGGCTTTAAGCCTAACATACACGAGTATATTGTGAATCTAATCATATTGTAATTTGGTTTTATAGCCCGTTAAGGCTTTTATAGGCTTTAAGCCCAACTTATACGAGTAGAGCGTGAATCGTGCGCAAATTTAACACGCCTGTACAAAATAGGTGTTCCGTCAGAGTAGTTAATTACGATTGTTCTCTCTTACCAGACTTTATCGGTTTTTGGTAGCGTGTTTTCAAGTAACGAATTTATTTTGCTTGTTCGGTCAATTTCAACTTATTTAAAGTGAAAATAAACCAAATTATGAAGAAACGTGTACCTTTTATTTATTTTAAAATTTTTTAAAATAAAAAACAAACGGCTTGTGAAACTAAAGTTAAATATTACTCGCCAAACAAATATATCCAAAACACAAGTGTTGGTTTTTTGTGAATACATATACTAAACCGATCGAAAATCAAATTAATTTTGGAAAAACAAACATTGATTGTTCATTGTCTACAATTAACAATCATCTTACCAAATTGAATATGAATAAATTTACACCACAACATCACTAATATAAACTATCAAACGATAAACTAGGGTAAAAAACTAGAGACAGTAGAGAGTTGTTGTCTCTTTAATTATATCAGAACAAGAGACAGTAGAGAGAGTTACAATTTCTTTTGGCACTGTGATAGGTATCAGAGACCTTGTTTTATAATCCAACGGTCTAGATTGAGAATTATGTGAATCCAACGGTTATGAATCTATTATCCATTGGTTATGGGTCCTAGAATCAAAGCTATGTCTCACTGTTACCGTAATTCCAAATGAACACGCTTTCTGTGTAAATTTGGAACAACATTAGTTATTTGTAAAAAGAAATTTGGATAAATTCAGATTTGAAAGCTATTTTTTAACAATCAAAGTATAAAATATTCAACAATTTGGGTAAGTTCAAAGCTATTTTTAATTTCAAAGTTACTTATCAAATCAACCATATTATACTTTCTATATGTAAATGTAAATGGTTGAATATACAGGTAGATAAATACATGGTTCGTTATTATATTTAACGTTTATGTTAGTCTTAAATTAAATACCAAAAAAGCTCTAGTCAACTTAATAATACAAGATAATTAAACATATTGCTAATTATTTCATTGGGTGTGATATGAAAGATCATTATAACATTTATTAATTTCGCATAGAATTCAAATGTCATCATCATTAAGAAAAAAACAAAGTAAATAGATCGACCACCCAACCTCTTTATTTATTCCTCTCATTGCTTAACCTCTGTCGACATCTCAAACTTTACAAACTACTCTTTGTTTTTTCTTTAATGTTTCTTGCTTAATCCATTTTATCGATCTCCAGCGAGCTATTTGTCAAACCTGACAATCCCAAATTATGAAGATTTCTTACGTCACTATTTATTAAAACCCACACAACACTTTTGTATTTTCTTATATAGATACTTCAATTTCAGACAGGAACCCAACGACAGTTTTTGTTTTATTTTTGACAAATAAAATAAAAATGGGAAATTGTCAAGCGGCGGAAGCAGCGACGGTTTTGATTCATCATCCGGCGGAGAACAAGGTGGAGAGGATTTACTGGTCGGTTACAGCGAGTGACGTTATGAAATCCAATCCTGGTAATTACGTTGCGGTGGTGGTGACGTCAACAACTATGAAGAACTCTGAAGGATCGCCATTGAAACAGCTCAAGCTCCTTCGTCCTGAGGATACTTTACTCATTGGACATGTCTATCGTCTCGTCAGTTTTGAAGGCATACATTCCAACTCTAATACTAAATCATCAGTTCAAAAATATATATAAATAATTTATCATGCAGAGGTTTTGAACGAGTTTGCGACGAAGAAGTGTGTAAAGCTTGGCAAGTTATTGAAAGAAGGAGGAGGACTTGAGTTGACCAAAAAGAAGAAGAAGAAACAGAGGAGGAACATGGATCAAGAAACGGGCCGAGTCAACCCGAATTCAGATCCGGATCCGAACCAAAATGGAGCTAATGATATGGTAATTAGTGCATGTTAATGCACTCATATATCCTCATTTATGATTATTTTAACATGTGCAATATTTAACCATGCCTTTCAAATAGTCTTAAACGGTTCTGGTCATATCGCTTTCATTACTTTGTCCTTTTTATCATTATGAAGAAGAATCTTAGGCTGCTTTATTTAAAATGCACCGATCTTATAGGTGGCCGAAGAAAACGGTGGAGATGGGTTTCTGAGGCGCAGCTATGGTGGAGGAAGAGGTGGCGGTGGATGGAGGCCAGCCTTACGCAGCATTCCTGAATCTGGAACCTCATGAGAAGTCTTGAAAAGCGTAGATATCTTAAAGCAGCTATCCGACAACATTGAAACTTGAAAGTGTTATGTAAAGTGATGTTATTATTATGTATGCTTTTATGAGATTCTGTCTAAAAACAAATTTTCGAGAACTTCAATCATTTCAATTGCTCTAATAACATACATTTGAAATATTCGATAATTTAAAAGTGATTAGAGAACGAGATTTATAAACAAACGTTGTACGGGACCATAACAATGAATGTAAACCCACAAATTTTTACACATTTGGATATTGTTGTCTTTTTGGTTTTATTTATTGTTGTTATGTTCAAGATTTTTTAAAATTTTAAGACATCAAATCATAACGTTACATTAATTATTGGATATTTAGTCAAATTGCTTTCTTTAGTTGGGAAAAATGCAAATGTTGTTGCTTTAAAATTTGATTGGGTGCTCATTTGGTCGGCATTTTTTATCAATTATAGTTATGCAGTACTTAATTCTCTTTGGCTCAGCTAACTCGACGTAACGTAATTAACGGCTCAACCGTTCTCAGTTTCATTAATAGTCGATCTTTGATCATCTAAGCAACCAATTTATGTTTTAAACTCACTAGTAGATTCCAATACCATCAATTAATTTTAGATCTTTATTTTTGGTAAAAAATCTTACCAAATATCCACAAAAAATGGCTGGAATTGTTCACTATTTGGAACCACATGCCAAAAACTGTAACAAGACGAATATTGTGTCACATTGAGACTCTATGATTTAAAATACTTTCATTGCCTAGTTGAAATAAGAAAAAAGTAGGTTTGTTTATTTGTCGCTTTGAAATAAATAGAGAAAAAAAGGTATTTATAAGACACTATTGGGCTACAAAAGGCCCATTTATAAGGCACTATTGGGCTACAAAAGGCCCATTTATAAGGCCGAGAATCCACGGTCGTTTTTTTACTTCTTTTGAATTGCCATAAACAACCTCAGGATCGGTTGTTAATTGCTTCTAATTCGAATCCGCGCCCTGAAACTTTTTACTCGTTCGTTCTCCTTATTGAATCCCAGAGATCTATGGGGGACTATGTTCGTATCCGAAACTCCGGCGTCGTCGTCGGCATCGGAATTATATTGTTACATCTATTTGCTTTCCCTTCTCTTGTTTCATCTGATGAACTTCGGTTCGGTAAGTTTTTATAATTTGTCCTTATTGTACAGTTTTGGTTGTGAAATCCTACAAATTTTTTAGGGTTTATTGCCCCAGTAAGCTTGAGCGCATAAGTTAAGTTTTTTATACTAATAATCGAATTTAGGGTTTCCTCCGCTTTAGATTGTGTCATAAAAATCAATTTTTTTTGTTTTGTTTTGAAAACCAACTAAGGATAAATTAGTATAGAATTGAGTAATAATACTATGGATAACTTGTTTAAACTCTATGGATAGTTGTTGGAGAAACAAAAGAGCTTCAAGTCACTCCTAGTGTAGAGGTTAGGGGTTCTCCTGGATCGAAGCCAGATAAAACTGTTCTTTGTGAGAGAATACTTATCCATGGACTTCGAAGGTTTAAACATATTGAAAAGTATGCACATTCACTTAAGGTGATGGTTAACGCATCAACTGCTGGGAAAACAAGTAGCATAGACGTTTGCTTCCATCGGTGAGTTGTTTTTACTTGTTCTCTTGGGTTTGAATTTACTTGTTGGTATGATTTAATTATCATAGATAGTTATATGTATATCATCATGACTTGTGTATGTTTATAGGAATTTGTCGCGTGCAATTGGAATGTGTCCTCATAGTCGGTGGGAAAAAGTCTCTAAGGGCTCATGGGTTCAGACAATGTCACCCTTTGACCACAAAGTTCTTGATGTTAGAGTAGCTAGCTCATCTAAGGTCACTTTGGGAATGTCAGCTGTAGAAGGTGTTATTTTTACTCGTTTCCTTTGATTACATTGCTTAAGTATTATTTTCTTTCTTTATGATTTTGCTATTGGTTATACTATTCTAATTTATTCGTTTCGGCTTTGCAGAATTATTTTTGTATCGCATAGTTTTCTTAATAGTTGGTGCAGTTTTATTGGCTTCGGCTTCTGCATTGAGCAAATCATTGGCGTTTTACTACAGTAGTGCCATGGCTGTTGGCATTATTCTTGTTGTGCTGCTTGTTCTCTTTCAGGTAAGTTCTTCATATTTTTTGTCTAGTCTGTTTATTGCGTTACCTTATAAAAGAGAGGGTATTAACTTTCTGGTTACGACTTTGTAATGTGATGTACAGGGAATGAAGCTTTTGCCAACTGGAAAGAGTTCATTTGCATTGTTCATATACTCATCAGTGGTGATTGTTGAATAATTCGTGTTCTCTCTTGCTTCCTGGTTTTCTCTACCACTTACAAGATTTTTTCCTTCTTTCAGCTAGGTTTGGGTGGTTTTCTTCTTCGCTACATACCCGGCTTGTTTCAAAGTCTGCTAACAGAGATGGGAATAGACGAAGAAATGTACACTCCTGTATGTAAGTTTTGTTAGTGTCAATACTTTGCAACTGTTGTAATGTTAAAGGCTGTGTCTTGGATCAGTCAGTATTAGCATTTTAAAGAAATAATCTGCGTTTTGCAGGTGGCGATTTTTGTGGGAGCGTTTCTATCTTTGGGAGGAGCGTTTTTTGGATTTTGGACTGTGAGGAAACTTATCCTAACAGAAGATGGCTCCATTGACATAAGCACATCACTCTTTGTTTCTTGGTCTATCCGAATCATGGCTGCTGTTTTGATTCTTCAGGTTTCTTTTAGTGACCTCTCAAACTACATGTCTCCTTTTAACCAATTGATCCTTATAACAAGAACTTATATTGTTTACAGAGCTCTGTAGATCCTCTGCTTTCTGGAGGAGCACTGATATTTGTAATTCTTATGTCTTCGATTTTAAAGAAGCTCACTAGATTGAAGTTCCTTCTACGCGTATTCGAGTAAGTTTCTCTACTTTCTTCAACAAACCAAACTATTTTTGTTATTTGATCTGTGTGATTTCTTTAACACAGGATTCCAATGAATATACTGCTAAGAATATGGGAAGCAATTAGTGATGCCGATGTACCATCAGTCCCAGGATATCTCCATGACTTCATGAGAAAGAGTCCTGATGCTTCTGAATTTCGTAACAGTGTTACTTATGCTTCTTCTCCATCAAGAGGTTTTTGATACTCTTAAATCACCTCTCAAACATCATAAACTAAAACCACTAATAAGCTTTTATTTTTTTCAGGAAGAGAATCTTCACCATCTGAATCAGATAATTATCCTTCATATTACCATAAAACTCCTGAAAGGAGTAAACTAACAAAAGAAGAATGGAAAAAGCTGACTAAGGATACTACGACAAAGGCGGTTAAAGAATTGGTTTCTTCACCCGGTTTTGGCAAGTGGGCTGCATCTAATGCGGATAGGATCAATGTAACTCCAAGAAAAGAGTCTTCTGGCATAGACCCACCACCACGGAAATGGCTGCCTTGGTTCTGAAACAAGGTCACTCTTTTGTAGGTAAAGTTGTTGTTTTCTTCTTTGATGACTTTGTTAGTGTTTTAATTTCTGTGAGAGAAAAATAATGACGGTTTGTTTTAACGATCCTAATTGGTTATTTTAGGTTGTGACATATGTGTCTGTAGACATTGCAACGAGTACTGTTTTTATTTTAAATTAAATTAATTGTTTCTACATTTTCTGATGCTGTGAATATTTTAATATGATATTTAATATTTCGGATATTATAATTAAATTAATGAGTTCTAGGTTTTATGATGCAGTGAATCTTTTAATATGATATTAATATTTCGGATATTATAATAAGTTATCTATGTCATGGGAACATGTTGGTGGATAAAAGTCTTATTTTTTCTCCAATTCGGAAGTTCCCTCAAACAGTCAAACTTATGGAGCATACGTTACAAGGAACAGAGGATCACCTAATTGTATTAGCAATCTTTATGATGCAAGAAAGAATCTATTTCTGCCTTCTTTAGTTAAAGAACAATTATAGTATTTGACAAGAAAACTTGATGAAATATTGAAGGAGTTTTATAATCATCATCATAAAGTCATCGTTTTCATTTTATTGTCTTTTAATTAATGGATTCTACTTTCATGATGCTGTGAATCTCTTACTATTCATATTACTAACATTAATATTAATATTACAATAAGATTATCTCATGGAATAACAACACGTGTGTGGATAAAAATCATATTTTTCTCGGATTCTTAAATGTCCTCAAACTTTTTATAGAAGCGAGGAGCTTGTATTCTTTGTTTCTTGGTTATTATTTATTATAGTTCAAGACTAAAAATTAAGTAAACAAAAAGTCAATTAATAGTAACTTTATAAATTTACTGGTCTTTTTTTTACATAAATTTCTTAATCTTTTAACTTAAAAGATATGATGTAGCTGTAGTAATACTAGTTCAGTTGAAACAAAAATTATACGGTCAAGTGTCAAGCCACAGAAGAACACCGAATTTTAAAAGAAATTTATTCGTAAATCTTTATGATACAAGAAAAGAATTTGTTCTGCTTCATTAATTGAAGAACAAATAGATTTGACAAAAGAACAAACATATTATTATTCCTCACTATGAGGAATATTGATTCGCTATAAAGGAAAGAAACAGTAATGGAGCCAGACGAACAAAAGAAAGCTCAAAGAAGAAGGAACATGAATAACGATGAACAAACTCCTGACGCTGCTCCTCCTCCTCCCCAAGGTTTTTTCTCTCTTTTTTTTTTGGATATTTGGTTCATCTTCTTCACTGCTGGTTTAATTTTGCTCTTGAAGGCAATTCTCGTAAGGATGTTAATCCTTCTAAGGACCCTCGTCTTCCTAACGTCGGTTATCCAATAGGTGGTCATCCTATGCCGGGGTATGTTCAGGGATACCCTCCTGAACAATTGTCTGAAGCTCAGCAGCAGCAGAAGGGACAAACCAGTTTGCTTGAAGGATGGTATGTTCAAATCCCTTCTTCTATTTTTGTTTTCTGGCTCTTACTTTACTAATATTCACGTTTTTATCTGTTTTTTTACTAATATATATACATCACAGTTTGGCTGTGGTCTGTTGTTGCTGTCTCTTTGATGCATGTTTCTGATCCGAGTTTTTTTAAAGTTGACTCGGTCAACGATTCTATTTCATATATGTTATCTTATCGTTAAGACAAGACTCTAGTCTCGTTTAATATTCTCTCTTCTCTTGTTATCTCATCTTTCACTTCGCACTTGTCTTTAAATTTTGGTATTTTATGGATTGTCGACTGTCGAGTCCGACCATGATCATTTTCTCTTTTTTGCTTCATAAACCAATTTGTTACAAGGCCGAAGTAGAGCCTAGTATATATTAACGGATTTGTAAATAAAAGCAAGCCCAAGAAAAGCCCATCAATGCACCACCGTTTACAGATTCGATCAAGTGTCTCAAAGACCACCTAAAGACACGTGTCTAGATGAGCGAAAAAGATTCCCATCGTCATCTTCCGTTAACGGAGTGACGGAGTCATCGATTTTGCAGGTGAAAGAAACACCGCCGAGATTAAATTGTCAGTAAAATCATCAATTTTTCAATGGCAATATCAAAACAATAAGTGAGAGTCAATCATTACTCTCTTTAATTCACACTAATTCGAACTTTAATGACAAGTAAATGATCAGAGAAAACTTGACGGAAATATCAAAGGAGTGTGTTTCATCATCATCTTCATATTATTGTAATTAAAGGAAACATAATAATAAAAGAATCCAAGTATGGATAATGATTATTTCAAACAAAAGCTCACAGATGATCCTAGATAACAAAGAAACATATGATCAAATGAGGTTTCTCCTTATCAGTTTTCTGGTTGAGGTTTGCCTTTCCACTTGAAGTTGTCCGAGTAAGACTTTGCCTACAGTTATGATATATTGGGTTTAGGCTAAAACTTCATTCTAAAGAATGCTCTTTTACCAAGAAATAGAAGGAACGAAAGAGTCAATAATTCTCCGAATTTAACCAATCTTAAACTAGAGACAATTCAAAGGCACTTTCTATGAGTAGAGCTCTGCTAATCACAAGTAAAAAGATAGTAACTAACCTTCAACAAAGGTGTTTTTGGCTTCTTGACCTGGCATGAGTCAGATATGGGTTTTTCAGTATTCTGAATTCTGTATTAAGGGCTCTTAAAACATATAACCATGAAACCCTCATAGAAAGCGAAGGAAACAACATACCACGTAATCCCAACCATGACGCTCTGCAAATGACTTAGCAGCATCTTCAGAATCAAAACCAAGAGCTGAGTCACCGACATTGGCATAGGGATCCCCTGTAGAAGTCCATCCCATCAATGGATTCTCCCACCTACAACATATCTCATCAAGCATTGCAACGGTAGTAGATGAACCATAAGACTCATATAACATAGATGAGTCTCAACAAGTATCAAATGAGAGGTCGTATTGAAAAAAGTTTCAAAAATACTTGAGTGTGGAGACGAAGTTAATCTTCCATTTTCCAAGCTTTCCAGATCCTTGTTGGGTAGCAGTTCTAGCTGGTGAGTATATTATCACCTGTAAAACGATTCGATTCGATTGGAAAAAAATATATCAAATCCGATCATGATTTGAGTATTAACACACCTAATCTATGAGCAATTAATAAGAAACTAACCTTGCGGGTGAGATGCTCCTCAGGAATTCCAGAGACCTTTCCGATCTCGCCACGTTTGTAATTTGACTCAACAACCGCGTCAGTGGACAAAGGCCGACTAACACGCCGGAGCGTCGCCACGATACGTCCAGTCCCTTGAATAGCACGAAGCGCCATCGTTACGCCAAAGAGAAATCTGGAAATTTAATCTCAGCAGCTTAGCTATTGATTTCGCTTCGGTTTCTTCTATTCCCGTAGATTTTTGGAAATTTTCCGAAGGAGAAAGGGTTAAATAAAAAAACAGAGATAGTTTTCAATTCAGCCATTAATTGATTCAAATTTATTCTATCGGTCTTATTATTTTTTAAATTATTTTAAAGCTCCCTAAATTGTCTGTGAGATCAACTAACACCCATTCTTCCATTTTTAATATTTTTTGGTCAAAGTCAATTAAGGCAAATTTGTGAATGTAGAGAAATAAAGGGTTCCTCACGACAAAAGAAAGCTAAGTGTTTTTTTTTTTACGTTCTTACATTTCTTTCTATGGAGGATATTATCCTTCCTTGTCCTAGTTATTACCCTCTCTGGTCTTTTTCCTCGTTTGTTTCAGCAAAATTCTAAGATTCACATTTGACACATCTACACAAAGAGTTAGCTTTCATCATCACTTGAAAACTCTCATTTGTTTCCGTTTGATCTGTGGCATGCTTCTCCACCTTCCTCATTTTTTTCTTCTGAATTTTCCATTTTTGTATTATCTCCGATCGTCCCATTTGATTTTGTTTGATGATTTTCTTTTGTATTGGCTAATTTCGTTGATTATTTCCTGAATTTCTTGTTGATTTGTCGACGACGTTAATGGATTTATAAAATCACAACAGGATTAGATCCTTTGTTTTTGTTAAAATTCTCATAAACTTATTCAGATTTCAGATTTGTGTGATTACAATTTTCAATGTTGTAAGCTTTGTGTATCTGTTGGATTCCCATTAGGAGTGCTTCGTTATTGATGAAGCTTGCTCAAATTTCAAAATTTTAGATTCTTGTGGATGCTCCACAATGGCGTTTGAGTTTCATTGATGTAGTCATTTTATTCATTCATATACATTCTAAGGCTTTTAGTGTTTTCATGTCTTCTTGGCAGATAACTTTTGTATAACTGTGGATGGGTGCCCCAAAGCAGAAGTGGACGCCGGAAGAAGAAGCTGCTCTTAAAGCTGGAGTACTTAAGCATGGAACTGGCAAGTGGCGTACCATTCTCTCGGATCCTGACTTTAGTTCTGTTCTAAAGTCTCGCTCAAATGTTGATCTCAAGGTAAACAAATAGACTTAACTTATGTGCTTTGGCTAAAGAAATCCGCTTTGTGTTGATTTTGTGATTGTGTGTTTCGGATTAATCTTGATAGTTCAAAGCGTTGGCAGGACAAGTGGAGAAATATAAGCGTGACTGCATTATGGGGTTCAAGGAAGAAGGCTAAACTTGCTCTTAAAAGGACTCCATCGGGAACTAAACTGGATGATAACAACACAGCTCTTAGCATTGTGGCTTTATCTAATAACGAGGACCACCGCGCAAAACCAACTTCACCTGGTGGTTCTGGTGGTGGATTACCACAAATTTGTGCTTCTAAGAGATCAATCACTAGGTTTAACTAAGTCTGACTCATGTACCACATATAGACTTTACTAGTGCTTTAACTTCATAAAGATTTGATCCTGAGCATTTTTCTGCTCTTGTAGTTTGGATAAGATCATCTTGGAGGCTATTACCAACTTAAGGGAACTACGAGGTTCTGACAGAACATCGATCTTTATGTATATAGAGGTAACTCTTGTAGTTGGGATTCTATGTTTCTTTGGGGGTTTGCTGCATACTTAGTAAGCTGTAAGATTTCAGGAGAATTTCAAGACTCCGCCGAATATGAAAAGGCATGTGGCAGTAAGATTAAAGCATTTATCAACAAATGGAACATTACTCAAGGTAAAGATGCAAGTTTTGATTCAAGTTGCTTGATTAACAACTCTTAGTTACTCTCACCATTTTTTAAATGCTAACTTGGTGATTTGTCTCATTAAGACGAAGCATAAGTACAGGATTTCTAGTAATTTTATGACCGTAGAAGCAAGACAGAAGTCTCCTCAACTCTTTTTGGAAGGAAACAACAAGAAAGACCCACCAAAACCCAAGGAGAACGGTGCCAATAGTAAGTCCCGAGTAGATGGTAAGTTATTTATGATAAAAGGCATGACAGCTCAAGAAGCTGCAGAGGCTGCAGCAAGAGCAGTTGCAGAGGCAGATTTTGCTATCACAGAAGCTGAAGAAGCAGCAAAAGAGGCAGAAAGAGCAGAAGCAGAAGCTGATGCTGCTCAGATATTTGCAAAGGCAGCCGTGAAGGCTTTGAAGTTCAGGATCCGTAATCATACTTGGTAAAAATAGAAAGAAACAACCATCATGGGGAAGTGTTATAGCTGAGTAAGCCTTAAACTATATATACATTAGTGGTGTTACTGGTTACTTGTTTAAAGAGTTTCGATCTTGAATCAGGAGATATCTCATCATCTTCAGAGTTTAAAAGTTTTCAAAGCTTTCTGCTCTTCTTTTTTGTTTGTTTTAGTGGCAGTGTAAGTTTGATCATATGTTACTCTTCTCTCGAGTCTCATTGAGATTCTGTAAAACTGGTCTTTTACTGTATGTGGATGATCTGTTTAGTAACCCTCAAAATTGTTTAAATTGAGATGGATAAGCTTAATTTATCAAATTGCAGTTTTTTTAGAAACATTTACAACCAGTTTCAAGTTTCTTTCTTACTATTGTCTTCCCATTCTTTCAGAATGTCATAAACTGAAAGTGAATCAGAGTCACTAGATTCTTCATCATCATCTATCTCGCGTTCTTCTAGACCCAACGTCTCGAGTTCAGTCTCTGTAAATTCCCAAGCTTCACCATTAGCAGCATCATTGTCATCTTCCATTGTCAAATCTTCCTCCAGTTTCTCGCTCTGACTTTGAGTTGTTACATCTACAGGTAACAATGGCTGTGTTGAAGAAGAAGAAGAGCCACATAGATGCTTCAATGACTTTGAGAGGTTTGAGACCGTTGGTTCACTTGCATAATCACACTCAAGGAGATGATCAGATAGCTTCTGAATATTCTCCTGATTAAGCCAGTTTTGATTCTCCTCAAAAAGATCAGTCCATTCTTCTTCACTGATCTGGAAAGATGCGAGAGCCATAGTGTTAATCAGTGTGATGGCTCTTTGGTAATCGCCTTTAGCTGTCGCATGACACAACAGTTCGGTGAAGAACAATGGTTGAGGGATTTCTCCATCTTCAAGAACTGCATCAAAGGCGTGTTCTAGAAGACTCCACTGTATTAACAAACAAGATTAGACAACAGCTTAGGCTTCTATAAACACTATACAAAGAGTTGTTACCTTCCCAGCTCTTGATGCCTCTATAAGCATTGACGCATGTTTTGTTTGATCCATTTGGTAGCCAGAAAGAATCATCATCTGATAAACATGCTCAAAGTATTCCCATTGCAGTGATCTAGCTGAAGCTTCAAGCATGAAGCTGTATGTATACTCGTTTGGGACCAGATGAGTTTCTTTTCTGCTGACAGTTTCTTCAAACAACTCTTTAGCTTCTGAAAACATATCATTCCTTCCGTAAACTCTAAGCATCATATTCACAGTTCCTATATTCGGGTCGCATTTATCTTTCATATATTGGAATATAGCCATGCAGTCATCAACATGACCACCGTTCAATGAAGCCGCTATGAGTCCTGTGAAGGTAATTTCGAGAGGCTTGCAATTTTCAAGTCTTTTCATCCTCCCTACCTGCATTAACATATCCTGAATAAAGTTAATTTGGTGGGTTTCTTTAAGAAGCAAAAAGGGTAAAGTATGAGGGAACTTGCCTCGAGCATTGCATCATGCCAACGCCCGTTGTTGCAGAGACAGCATGCCAATTCATAGTAAACTGAACCCGTTCCTATAACTCCCTTTTGTTCCATATCTCTGACTGCTTCAACAGCTTCCTCGATTTTGCCTTCTCTCCAGAGGGCTCGGACAAGAACTGAGAATCAATCATGCGCTGTAAGAATTATATCAACTTACAAAAACCAAAAAGAAGAAACCTCATACAGAGAAAACCAATAGATACCCTTGTATGTAATTGCTTTAGGAGCTTCGCCACTGGTTTTCATCTTCCTAAAAAATTCGTAAACACGATCATACTTCCCTGACTCCAGCATAACCTGTAACAAGCATATCTTAATATTACATCACATCTTACTCAAAACCATCTAGAATGTTTCGTTTAGGTTGGAAAAAAAGAAAGCTACCTCCATTGCAAGCCCATATGTAGCTCCATTAGGCCTCAGGCCATTTTTTCTCAACTCTAAAAATACCCATGAAACAGCCTTCGATTGGAGTGTTGGAACACAAGCGTTCAGAATCTGAGAATCAGTTATGCCAAGAATGGATCATAGCAATTAGATACAGTGTTTCACTGTATATATATATTTAAAGAATGCGGAAATGCTCACTTACAGCATTGTACACAACCAAGTCGGGTTCAAGCACAGGATCCCAGTTCTTTTGGCGCAAATTCTTCATTAGTTTAGTTGGTTTCTGCCTCATACGCTCGATTACTTTCAGCAACTCCTTCAAAGAACCCGCTTGCCCAAGCGTCACAGCAATACTGTGGTATGCCGCCATATCAGGATACAACTGGCGATCACCCTAAATTGACTAAAGAATGATAGTTAATCCAAAAACTATTTCTATAGTATGATGCTCATTTGCATCAACCTTATCATGAAGATTCAAATTAGAAGTCACTTACAAGCATTTGATTAAATATCTGGAGAGCTTCCTTAGGCTTCCTTGCAAACCCAAGAACAGACAAAAGCTTGGTGTAAACAAACCTGTAGAAATCAGAGTTATAAAAGTATTAAAGTTAAAATCTTTCAATTAACACAGTCCACACTCCATGAAGAAATGAACACAATCGTTCAACAAAACATCACCTGCTCCTATGATGTTTACGCTTCTTATCAGAATAAACCCAATGAACAACAGATAAAGCTTGTTTCCAGCTCTGTTTACGACCCAATCGATCAACAATCTTAAGCATCTGATCTTCATTGAACTGAAGCCCTGATTGATTCATCATCCTCACAAACTTCCAATGCTTCTCAGTAATTTCTCTACCACTCAATCTAATGACGAGATCAATCGAACAAACATAAACAAGTTTTTTCTTTCTAAGTTTCGGCAATAAAAATGTGAAAAGAGTGACAAACCTGTCAACGAGAACTCTAACTGCTTCTCCTTCGTTACGCCACCGTTTTGCATGATCAAATTCTCTATCTAAATCATACTCTTCCACATCAACGTCGTCTTCTAGAACCCATGGAAGATCCTTTTCGAGTATCTTCTTCAGCTCTTTTAGATTCTCTTTCTTCAATTCACCACCACTAACCTCTTCTCTCCGGACACCGCTAACAAGCTCCTTAAGCTTTACTTTCTCGATTCCTTCCCATGGA
>KE159115.1:110174-132300 GCA_000411055.1 Leavenworthia alabamica | reverse complement strand
CCACTTTTTCCCGAAAATGACCTCGTGAATTGCTTGTATTCACGTCTTAGGGTTTGGAAACGAGCTTCTTCCTCCATAGATTGTTTTTGCTCTTCCGTATATACCTCCGACTCGGACTTGATTTGGCGTTTGGTTTTACGGTTGTGTTTTTGAATTTCTTTCTTTCGGAGATTGTTCAGGATTTTAGGAGTTGGATCAACACCGTATTTGAGCAGCCGCTGTTTAATCTTCTCCATATCTGGTTCAAATTCCGGCAAAAGTCTTGCCGGCGATTGAGAAAATCTCACCACCGAAGCATCCATTGTTGACAGGATAGTGAGTGATTACTGAAGTGAGCGTTCATTTTATCCTATCGCCTTTCTTTTATTAATTATCCGTTTTGGACTGAAGTTTTGCCAAATTACGAAATACGCCACATGTGTTTATTTTCTTTCAAAATATGCATTGAACTTGTAAAATTAAAAACTTCAACCCCGAGGAAGATGAAAACCAATCAATTCTTAATATACAGAGAGAACAGCAGAAGAAATACGATAAAGAATCAGAAGAAAACAAAGACAAATCGTGTTTTTCACATGATAAAAAAATGTATTCTTCCACCATCACCATCATCAAAGGATTAAATACATGAAGACTGAGAAAGATCAAGAACTGGAGAGAGTTAACTTCTGTTCTTCTGGCGCAAAGTTTAGCTTGCTGATTTGGAGTGCTTTAGAAGCCAATCAATAACTTGATCAATGTTGGTGGAGTTCTTGCAAGAGATCATGAAACAACAGACTTCTCTATCTGTGAGTGACTTGAGTCCCCTGTGCAAACAATGGATAAAAACATCATCAGAATTCAAGTAAAAAAAAGGCCAAGTCATTTATTTGTCTGTGTATTGGGTTCAAGGCTTACATTTCCTCAGTTAAAGCTTCTTTGGACAAAGCTCCAGGCTTGTCGATTTTGTTCCCAAGGACTAGAAGAGGGATACCATTAAGAGACGTCTTGCTCAACAAATCATGGAGTTCACTTTTCGAGACATTAAGGTTGTCAGAATCAGCAGCATCAACTACATACCTGGAATCAGATTGTGGCAAAGAGAAAAGAGTCTTTAATCATCTGAACATTATAAAAAATAGTAAGAAAAAGAATTCACTATATCTTTACACAATGGCGGAAACAGCACGGCAGTAGCGTTCCCACATGCTGCGAAACCTAGGTTGACCACCAAGATCCCAAAGCTTTATCGTGACACTTCCTTTTGTTACTTTCTTCATGTTGAATCCAACCTAAAAGATAGAAAGAATCCTTTGAATCAAATCTTTCTGTTACTTAATGTAAACATCATAGGAAGTAGTAGTATAACACACCGTAGGGATCATGTCTTCACTGTATCCACCGGTCTGAAAACAAGGAATAATAAGAGGAAGCCATTAACGAGTGTTTAAGAGAAATAAAGAGGAAACAGTTTGTGGAGGGGAAGCATACAACTTACAGCAACAACGTTAACAAGTGATGTCTTTCCAGCATTCTGAAGTCCTATCAATGAAAGCTCCATTTCTTGTTTGAAGAAGAGGCTGGTAAAATGGCACATTGAAACAATTGAGACTACGCAAATTGGGAAAATGTCAAGTAATCATGAGATTTTGTCAAACCCTTTGGATCTGTACCCTGCAACAGTTGTTGCTCTCACAGCTAGTTCCAAAGGATTCATAACTCATAACCCTATTCACTTTTGTCTTCGTCCATCAATATTCATCTAGTAATCAACTATCTATAATTGTGTGGCCTAAACTTAAACTTGATTAAAAGGTGAAAAGTGAAAACAAGAGTAAGTTTGTGGCTTTATTAGCTAGAGATTGGTGTGACTGTATGGGTAAATTCATCATTTGGATAAAATGATAGAGAACGAAAAACCCTAATTTTGTCGTGAAATTTACAAACTCGGCGGAAACAGTTGTATATTTTCGTGTCATTGAACTTAAATACCAAATAAAAATTTTAAAATGACATAAATTACAAAAGTAAAACTGATGAAGAAGAAATAGGAACTGACCTGCGAAGCCAATTGAGAACAACATCGAACAAACCCATTCTTTACGATTCAGAGAACTCAAGTTTCATACAGAGAAAGAGACGACAGAGAAAATCGGTCTGCTATAAATTCTCCTCCACAGATCTCTACGAGGAAAAAAGGAAGCTCTTTTTTTTGTTTTTTTTTGTTTTTTTGCCTTTTTCGGCTCTTCGCTACCGATATTATTTATCTCAATGAAGATTTTTTGTTGTTTCTGTCAAAATCGAAACACAGCAAAGATAAATTAAAGTTAAAAGTCGAAAAATCTGGACCGTTGCATTTATGTGGGTCCCTCAACGTTTTGAGATTAACGGTGAAGATCTGTTTATAATTCATTATGTAGAGAAACTGAAGCTGCGTGTGTGACAGAGCGAAAATCATGGAGCTTAACATTTAAAATTGTGTTAAGCCAATCAGAGTAAAGATTCGATGGGACAGAGAGAAGTTCGGAAGAAGAATGAGCTAGATCAGGCAACCACTCACGTTAAGAGGCGCGTGATAAACACTTAACCAATGATTAGCTGGTGAGTGGCGGCGACTCCAGGTAAATGTATTATACGCTCCGTTTTCATTAATAGTGGAGAGCCGTTTAGGTGGGTCTGATTATAGGATTTTTAGGCCCATTAATAATGGGCCATACAAGCATGACTCGAGTCCATTTCAGCTCTCTAATGGACTTTTTTCCTTGAAACATAAAGTTAATATCGTATAGGTTAATATTTAGCCAAAAGGCCGAGTAAGATATTTTCGCTTTCTTTACCTTTTTAATTAGTAAAAGAAAATCGAGTCAAATAAAAACCCATATAAAAAGGCTCAAGATACGTTACTCCAATCACTCTCCTTTCTTCAATTTAACAAAAACATAAAATAAAACAAAACAAAAATCTTTTTAGAACAATGTAGGCACAAGCTATCCTTATCTTAGTAAGAGAGACAAGCACACGAACAAAAAATTATAATAAATTTAGTATCATAAATATATGTTTTAAAAAAAATCCCTAAAAAGGAAGTAACATGTTTTTCAATAATCAACTTCTTCAACATGACAAAACCAAAAACACTCGGAGTTCTGTCTCAACTCCTTTTAACCGCCATGATCTCTCCCATTTTAACGGTTTCAAGTTTATCGGACGGGGGAGATCATGAGAGGTTTAAACGACGCGATCCTCTTAATAGTTTAAGATATTACAACGGAGGTTTCGATGTTCGCAACAAACATTATTGGGGAGTAAGTTTATCTCCACTCACTCTTTTAATTATTAACATTGAGGTTAATATGGTAATCAAGTGTTAACGAAATCTCAGGCTACAATATTTACGGGACTCCATGGTTATGCCGTAGCCGGAGTTTTGATTATTGCCGGTGTCTGTTTGGGACTTTATGTAGCTTTCTCAAGAAGACGTGTTTCTTCTTCTTCTTCTTCCAGGCGCTGTAGTTATCTCGACCGTTGTTACCTTCCTCTCTTCTTACTTCTCATCCTCTTCATGTTTCTCTCCATGTAAGCTTTTTAAGTGCAACTAGTCAGTCTCCTTTTGAAATAAACAACTCATATGCATCTATAAAACAGGGCAGCGACAGGGATCGTGATAGCAGCGAACCAAAGCTCGAAGAATAAAACAGAGGAGATGAAAGAAACCATAGACAAAGCAGGAGAAGATACTGAGAGAAATATACGTACAGTGATTGTGTCGTTAACGAAGATACAGTATTTGTTGCTTCCTTACGATCAGAAAACAACTCATCTTCTTAATGTCACTACACATCGACTCGGTAAAGGATCTCGTCTTATTCAAAGCTTCCTTCGTCATAATGGTCGTTCCATTGATTTTGCCATCAAAGTCTCGTACGTTCAGACAACAACTCATCTTCTTCTTTTTTTTTTTTTCTTGTTTTGCATTTTATTTTTCTCTGATTGCTCTGTTTTGTTCTCTCAGATTTGTGTCTCATCTTATGATTGCATCGACCAACTTGTTCGTTCTGCTACTAGCCTTTGGTGAGTTCATTTCACAATGATGATATTTTATGTATTTAGTAGTTTAGTGTTTTCTTAGACTAGTTTTAATGGATACTTCTGCCTTTGTCTCACTCATCTCTCAGTACCTTTGTTGCTTCATTGGCACCCAGGATTCATCATGTGAGCAGATTCAAACTTTTCTCTTTGTTAAATTTGATTTATAAAAAAACTTCATAGATTAAATTCTTTTTTGTTTCCTTGTTGAAAAGGGTGATATTCTTGTGTTGGATTATAACAACTCTTTTTTGGGTTTTAACTGGATTCGATTTCTTTGTTCACACGTAAGCCTATCAAACCCTGAACCAAATTCTACACATGTTCATAAACCCTAACTCTTTAATTTTCACACTCACGCAGCTTTGCAGAAGACCTTTGTTCAGCTTTCAATGACTTTGTACAAAACCCACAAAACAGCACACTCACTAATCTTTTCCCTTGTATGGATCCTCTTCATTCTGATAAAACCCTATCAGAGATAAGCTTCATGATTCATAACTTCATCATCCAGGTATTAAATTTAAAATCTTGAATTCCAAGAAAACTTAACAACTCTGGCTAATGGTAAAATCCAAATCCTCTGTTTCTTGTTAAGTTAAACTCAAAAGTAACAGAGTCAATGCGTTCTCATTCACTGACTGCTCGGACCAATACAGTCTCGTCGTCGCCGGATTCTGGACTCATATGTGATCCGTTCGTCGGACAACAAATTAACAGCTACACACCACAAAGCTGCTCCAATGGCGCTATTCCAATTGGCGAATTCCCAAATGTAAGTCTTTTAACCCAAACGTAAACCATGAATCTCTCTATAAATCTAATTTTATGTTGTGTTATTAGATTATTTCGAAATTCACATGCCACGACAAAGATACACCGGAAACTTGCAGAATCACCGGAAAATTCATACCGGAAGCAGCTTACCTTAAGGTTTATGCTTACAGTAACTCAGCTCAAGGCATGCTAGACATATTGCCTTCTCTTCAAAACCTAACAGAATGCCTTGCCTTGAAAGATACGTTATCAAACATCGTCTCTAACCAATGCGAACTTTTTAGGGTTTCGATGTATCGCCTTTGGGCATCGATCCTTGCTGTGTCTCTTGTTATGTTGGTTATGGTTTTGCTTTTTCTCGCTAAAGCTTTCCAAGAGAAAGGAAAGAGTTTTGCTTTGTTTTCAATTAATCCAATTTCTTCTACAGAAAGACGACAAGTGAATATATAGAGCTTAGTGTGTGTATATTATATTTATTTTTTATTTTTTGTATTTACTTTTTTTTGTGAAAATTATCAGTGAGAGAGGGATAGAGAGTGTGTTTTAAAATTTTAAGAAATGTAATTATGACATTGTACCAAATATTTTTAATAAGTGTGACTAAGCAAGTTTGTTTACATTCAAAAACTATTACCAGAATACCATTTAGCATAAGATCTTTTTTTATCATTTTTTGCAATTGAAGTTAAGTTTTACTTTATGTATAATTTAAACCTTAAATCAATTCATGAAGGTGTGAAATGAATTTGTCAACCACTCAAGAAGCCATGAGTATATGACAAACTAAGACCATTAGACCATTAATTCATAGTTAAGAAAAAGTAAGACTATTAGTTAATGACATTAATGTTATATGATTTAACATTAAATATGTCATTTACTAATGGTCTTAATTTTCGTTAAATGTTAAATCAACTAGAATTATATCCCTAAAAATGAGTAATGATATGCATTTAAACATTGATAATAGAGATTACCAATACACTAATTAAAAATCACATCCACTACTTATAATAATGATTAAAATACAGCAGAAATAAATAAATAAACTCTCAGAGCTGAATCAGAGGAAGAAGACGAAGAAGAAGACTGGAATCATCATCAGTCTTATATTCGTTCGCATATTGGAATCATCAAAGACTTTGATAGATCCATTTCAACTAAACTTCAACTCACTCATTTTTCTGAATCTCCCAACAAAAAAAACAATCTAGTTCTTGATTTATCGATTTCGAGCTTTTTCGCATCTGTGGAAATTGTCTCCGATTTGGTGTTTACTTGAGGGAAAGTTAAGAAGCTAAGTTGAGAATCCTCCAGCTAAGTTTATTACACACATGTCGGGAAATACCGCTCCTGCCGGTCTCCGGGGATTTTCAGGCATGTTTTCCGATAATATTTAGAGCTTTGTAATTATTAAGTTTCTGCTCATTTGGGATCTAATGGTATCTAGAATTAAATTCATAGCTTTGCGTTATCAACTTTTTCTACAATCTTGAATCTGCTTGTGATTATATAAGCTTTTGTAAGACATCATCTATTGCAGTATATATATATATATATATGTTTGGATCTACAGAAGTTAGTTAGGTGTGTTGGGATATATTTGATTTACAGTGTTGAGATTAGAAGACATAAAGAAAGAAAGAAGATTAATGAAGAAGAACAAATACAATAAGAAACCAACTTTGCATTGCAATGTTGCAGGAGGTTACAGATATATTCTTTGCTTACTATTTCTTCTATGGACCGTCTTTGGATTTTCCCTGGTGGCTCATCTTATCTCACTATATAACAACACTAAAGATAGCAACATTCATCAACAAGTTTCTTCTTCTTCTACTTCTCATCATTTACAACTACTAGTACATCATCATCATCCTCATCCTCTTGTTCATCAACTTGTAACTGTTGAAGAAGAGATCTTGAGATTGCCACCACCTAGGAAACGTTCTCCTCGTCCTAGTAAACGGAAATCAAGAAAACACATTCCTTTAGTTGAGGAGTTTCTTGACGACAAGTCCCCAATTCGGAATCTTTTCTTTCCCGCTATGAAAACCGCTGCATTTGGTCCGACCAAGGATATGGACAACGAGACATTGTATTACTTCCCTGGTAAAATTTGGATGGATACAGAAGGGAATCCAATTCAAGCACATGGTGGAGGGATTCTGCATGATGAGAAATCTAACACATACTATTGGTATGGAGAGTATAAAGATGGACCAACGTATCATGCTCACAAGAAAGGACCAGCTAGAGTAAGTACCAAGATTTATGGTTTTATTAGCATCTCCCTTGTTGGGATTTTGAAGTTAACTTTTCGATTTTTGTGTTGTCTTCAGGTTGATATTATAGGGGTTGGTTGTTACTCTTCAAAAGACTTATGGACATGGAAAAATGAAGGCATTGTTCTCAGAGCTGAAGAAACAAACAAAACTCATGATTTGCATAAATCCAATGTTCTTGAGCGACCCAAAGTGATCTACAATGATAAGACAGACAAGTATGTGATGTGGATGCATATCGACGATGCTAACTACACTAAAGCTTCAGTTGGTGTGGCCATTAGCGATAACCCTGCAGGTCCTTTTCAATATCTATACAGTAAACGTCCACATGGGTTTGATAGTCGGGATATGACTGTCTTTAAAGACGACGATGGTGTTGCTTACTTAATATACTCATCTGAAGTCAATAGTGTGCTTCATATCGGACCCTTAACGGAAGATTACCTTGATGTGACTCCGGTTATGAAGAGAGTTATGGTGGGACAACACAGGGAAGCTCCAGCTGTATTTAAGCATCAGAATACTTATTACATGGTCACTTCTTGGTGCACTGGTTGGGCACCAAATGAAGCGTTGGCTCATGCGTCTGAATCAATAATGGGTCCGTGGGAGAAACTGGGTAATCCCTGTATTGGTGGTAACAAATTTTACCGGTTAACTACATTCCTTGCGCAGAGCACATATGTTATTCCATTACCTGGTGTTCCCGGTGCGTTTATATTCATGGCGGATAGGTGGAACCCGGCTGATTTACGGGATTCGAGATATGTGTGGTTACCATTAGTAATTGGTGGACCCGCTGATCAGCCTTTGGAGTTCAGTTTTGGCTTCCCGGCTTGGTCGAGAGTGTCTATCTACTGGCACAGTAAATGGCGGCTGCCTTAAAGACAGACATACAATTAAATATGTTCTTACCGATCTCTCTGTAATGATCACTGTTGTTGTTTTGTAGATTAGGTGATTTTCACAAACATCATTGTTTTTAATAAATCTTTTACTCAGCCTCAGCTTTTGAACATAAAAGGTACAGTGCTGTTGTCATACAATGCTATTAAAGATTTGGGCTCTATCAAAACTAGTCAACAGTTTTACAAAGTTGGTAGTGAATGTATTCACTTACCAGCTAGAGAAATCTTTAAACCCTGTGGAGGCTGAAGCAGTTGTCTTTCTTTTCTTAGACACGCCAATATCAGTGTCTAAGGAACCACTAGTATCTTTAGTGGCTGTATTACTCTTAGCTTTCAAGTATTTCCCGACACCACCGCCACCGGCTCCAGCTTCTGCTGCTCCTGATCCCGGGTTACTGTACCACGATCCAACTTTCTCCTGATACATCAGGATAATATATATATAACTTATCAGAATGACCAAAAGCAAAAAGAAATAGAAGAGTTTGTATTTGTGGGAAGGGATGATACTAACGATGTCTTTGTCTTCGTTTCTTTCTTTCTCAGCTTTCTCTTTTTCTTCCTCTTCATCAGGCTCTGTGTATGGATTCACAAACACATTTGCTTCGATTATCTTAATCTCTTCCTGCAGAAATTACAAAATAACATATCAGGAGGCTGAAACTACTCTTACTCAAGAACAGAGTAGTTGAGTTTTTGGAACTTACAAGAGGACGGTCACTTTCATCTACTGGTACATTTTCCATTGCTGTTAGTGTTGCCAAACCACCAACAATTCCACCAAACACTGTGTGCTTGTAGTTTAAATGGGTTGCTGATTTATATAAGATGAAAAACTGAGAACCATTTGTGTGAGGACCACTATTAGCCATACTAACTACGCCTCTTCCAGAGTGAAGCAGCTTTGAGTTTGGCTCGTCTTTGAATGGCTTTCCCCAAATTGATTCACCTCCTTTTCCTGTACCAGTTGGGTCGCCACCTTGAATCATGAAGTTCCTTTGTAGGAAAAAATGTCAAAAGAACACGTTTGTACTAGTCAACAATAACCCAATAAAGCTTCTTATAACAAAACAGATTTACAAGGCATATATGTATACCTGATGCTTCTGTGAAAGGGCACTCCATTGTAGTAACCACGTTCACAAAGAGTGATGAAATTCTCACATGCTCTAGGAGCTATATCGCAATGTAGCTCGATGTTCAAATCGCCATGTGTTGTGTGAAACTGAACATACCCTTTCTTTGTTGGGTTTTTCTCGACTTTGATTAGTTCAAAATCGTTCCCAGTTACAGGAGTAAATGCAGTGGAAGTGAAAGAACGAGAAGCAGCACCTGATGAATAACGGCTCTTTACCTGCAACAAAAAAAAAACACCCAACATTTTAACAACACACACACTATGCTTTAAATCGAGTTTTTTATGTACAAGAAAGTAACCATTTTAGTATTAACAGGTGTTCTATCTCCAGCCATATGCATAGCTATTCTTGCAGCTGTTTTATCACTAGAACCAGCTTTAGCTGCATCAGCACTTCTTCCATAAACTGAAGCCGATGCAGCATCCACAACACTGTAAGTTTGTTTTGGTTCGTCTGCTTTAGAATCCTCTTTGATTTTCGATCTTGACTCTAATATTGCAGCAATAGCAGCAGCTCTTTCATTACGTGCCTTGTTACCACCTCCGCCGTGTAAAGCAATCTCTTTAGCTTTTTCAGTTCCAAGATCTGCAAGCATTTGCTTGATATCTCCAGACACATTTATATTATGAGCTGGATCTGAGTTCATCTTCTTCAGTTCTGTAATAAATAAAAAAAGAGAGATTATAACCAACTAAAAACAAAAACATGGATTATGATAAGTTTGCTTGATCAAATATAAAACTGAAACAAACCTTCATCATCAAGCTTCAGGCTGTTTTTCACATGATCAAACTCCACAGTTACTTTACCGTCAACTGCATTAGGATTCTGCAAAACATTACAAAAAATTGCGTCAACCACACTGAGACTCATTGCAAAGTTTCAAACAAAGAGAAGGAAAATAGTAACCTGAATAGTTATAAGGTCGGCTCTTGTGAATGGCTCTTCAGTTAAAAGCTCCTTCCAATTCTTGGTTTTGATATTTAATTCTTTGATTGCCTAAATTTATATACGCAACAATAAGAATCATTGAAAGCATAATAAGCAAACACCAAAAGAAAAAAAAACACACAAACCTCGTAGCAGAATACATTTCCAGTAGTCTTGACAGCAACTATATGAGTGAATTCAGTGAAGACTTTGTTGAGAACAGGACAATGAAACTCTCCTACAATGTAGATAGATATGTTTCAGCACAACTCAAACGAAGGAATCAGATAAGTAAGAAAAACAAAAAGAGAAACCTTGTGAGTTTTTGTGAAAGATGAGAGGAATAAGATCTTGTCCTTTCAATGGAGCTCCTGTAACTGGATGTTTACTATATTTCCTTATGTAAGGCACTATTGCTCTGCAATTCCCAGTATCAATAAACTTATAATTAAGAAAAAGCAAAGGAGCTCTAATAAAACACATCCGCTTAGTTTGATAGATCAACTCACGTTATCTCGAAAACACTACCGTCGATCGTACACACTGGATCCTCGAATGGCAAAAACGTTAGGCTGAAATGATTAAAAAAATTCAGTGAATTCAAATTCTGACAAGGATGAAATTGCAAAGGAAACCATATAAAAATTGAATAAGGAAACATACGAGCAGCAATAGAAAGGAAGGTTTTTGAAAGGAGTACGATTCTCTTTGGATTTAGCGCCACCCCACTCTGTTGCCCACTCCGTCTTCGTTATGTACATCCGATCTTTGCTGTGCTGTTTCTTCCCCATCCTTTACTTCTTCTTCTTTTCGACTTTGCTTTCTCCAAATTCAACTCCAATAATCCAAATTCAACACGACCTCGTAGAATTCAAGTTCGAATTGAGTAGCTGAACCTTAACCGTTAAATTTGAGATCTGTGACTACTGCTCTCGCCACCGTGTATTCTTTTATTTTAGTTATCAGTCGCCGCCGTTGAACCGTGCCGATCCAAATAGAATCCTCCCAGGATATAAAAAGGCCTGTTTTATTTCACCTGGGCCAACAAATTTTAGGCCCAAAAAATCTGTCGGCCATTATAAAATTTGGCGCCAACTTCCTGGCCATAAAATCTCAAAATGATGTTTACAGTAATGATTTTATTATATATTGGATTCAAACAAGCAATTAACACCCAGGGGTAATGATCAGTGTTTACATGAGAGACAACTTTTGAGCCTATATCAATGAAAGTATACAGTAGTAGTACATCAATTATGTACTTTTGTGGAGTGTTTCTAAGGATTCTTGAGGTATCCATTTTTGTCCAAATACGACACAACAATCTCTGCCATTTCAGATAGAGAAGAAGAAGGTGATGAAGCAAAACCCTTGTCTCCATTGTTTTGTATCACAATCTGTCGAGAGTAGTCAGAAAAAAAAAAAACCACATTAAACTCAAGTTTGAGAATGTAACAACCACAACATAAATGATAAAATTGGATATATGAACCTCGCAATCCAAAGGTGGCTCATATGGATCATCTATTCCTGTGAAACCTAAAAAGGGGACAAATTTAACATAACTTGGGTTGATATGAAAACAGAGATGCAAAGAAACAGTAAAGTTACCTTTGATTTTCCCAGCGCGTGCACGCATGTATAAGCCCTTTGGATCTCTAGCTTCACAAACATGTAGTGGCACATCCATGAATACCTATCAAGCAAAACCAAAGGAGACTTCGTTAAGTTTTGATGTTGAATCATGGATTGCACATTCCGTTTTTTAGTTTTATAATTTTGATAAACCTCAATGAAATCTCCTTCTGGTAACAACGCACGGCAAGCAGCTCGTTCTTTACGGTAAGGAGATATCAAACTTGCAATGCAGATAACTCCAGCATCTGCAAACAATTTAGCAACTTCACCAACTCTTCGAACGTTTTCAGCTCTATCTTCTGCTTTGAAACTAAGATCACTGTTTAAACCATGTCGAACATTGTCA
This sequence comes from Leavenworthia alabamica, assembly GCA_000411055.1. Classification (NCBI taxonomy): domain Eukaryota; kingdom Viridiplantae; phylum Streptophyta; class Magnoliopsida; order Brassicales; family Brassicaceae; genus Leavenworthia; species Leavenworthia alabamica. The sequence goes on along the minus strand of KE159115.1, from coordinate 120,209 downwards.
CCATCAAGTATATACGAAAGCTTTCCACGATTGTGCAAAGCTCGGCTAAGTGCACAAGCCACACTACTTTTCCCTGAAAATTACTAAGAGATTTGATTCAAAAATCCATGAGAAACATGTATGTAGTTAAAGATCAATAAGACTTATAATCAAGAACCAAACCTGAACCACTTAAGCCGGTAATCCAGATCACACATCCCTTTTGATTAATCAACTCTTGCCTATCGGATTTAGTAACGGGTAAGTGGTGCCAGACGATGTTCTTTTGTTTTCCATTGATTTGCTGTGTTTCATCTGATTAGATCCATTCACATATAATACTTATATTACTCATCATGGATATATTCATCTAATAAGATCATAACTTAATATGCTTAAGACTATCTCAATGCAAAGACCATATTTTCATAAATCTCATAAATATTCTATAACAGAGAATTCCATTGAAGACGCAAGCAAAAAAGATAGGCTCTAATTATTAGAAATTACAAAATGTTCAAAGCCAATCATAGCGAAACAAAAACCAAAAGATCACAAGATGAATCATATCGGAATTATGTAATTAATACCGTCGCAATCAGAGGAACGCAATGAAATCGACTCATCAGTCGCCTTGATCGGACGGAAGAAGCTCAATCTCCGGTCACATTTCTCGCGAAACTTCAAACTTCCACAACCAGTGGGATTCGAACTCGTGGAGCTAGACAACTGTAATCTCAGAAACCTCCTCTCAGATAACCGGAGCGATTCAAACGCCGGCGATACATAGCACCTTCCCACACATCTCGCCACCGCTGCAGCATCCATATCTCAAAACTAGTAATCAAATATTCTCAAGAAGCAAATAAAAATTCGTAACAGAATACGGCACCGCGAGATTCAACGACTCAATTGAATAGGCTCAACGTATGTGTGTATTTATAATTATCCAAATTAATAATTCTTGAAGTGGGTTATAAAAAACTGTTGTTATAAAGTTTGTTTATTTATTTGGCTTGTGGAAGCCGAGTGGTTAGCCACGAATAAGAGCGACGCGCTATCTTATGAGCGTGAGCAGAACGTGCTGACGTGGTGGCTTTGTCGAATTCCCCTAAATCACCAATTGTTAAAGTCTTAAAAGATTCTCAAATTTGATTTGGCAGATTTTGTTTTATTAGTGAACCTTATCAAATGATAGTAGACAAATGTTTTAGTGCAATGCGTAGATTTATCATAAACTTTTAAATCGATTTTCTATGATTTCCTTATTTTATAACTAGCCAGTAGTATAAGTGTATAATAACCATTAATATTTCAGTACTCTTTCCCTTATAATAGATACAACAAACGAAAACCTCAAGTCTTACGAGTGTTAGAAAGTCGCAAACCCTCCAGTGCAGTCAGAAAGTATAAGCTGGGCCTTTGTAGTGGTTTGTAAGCCCACATATAAAAAATTTGAAAGCCATCTGACCTAAACCCAGATTCTCAACTATGATCTAAGCGTCAGCGTTTAAGGAAACTTCAATATCTCATATGTAAGTGATTTACACACATCTCTTCACTTAACAGAAACTAAAACCCTAAATTTTGCATTTTCGAAAGGAATGAAGTACAATCCTCTATTAGAACTATGAGAAATTGTGGTTGAAGATCGGAAGATAACTCTTATTATCATATGCCTTCTGATATTACTGAAATCGAACAATAAACGAATTGTTTTTATAATCACTTTGTATTAAGAATTCGACTTCCATTGGAAAAACTCGAAAAAAAAAACTGAACCAAACCAAACATGTCCAAAAATAAGACTTTATCCGTCAATTTCACTGCGGAACTATTTATTCCAGTAAGGGCAAAAATAAAAACAAACCTGCCGTAGAAGAAATCAACAAATGGGAGAGTACGAGAAAGGTACCGAGATTTACTGCAGTGGGTTTCTTATGTGTGTGTGTGTGTATCCTCTTAAGGTTTGAGAGCAAGAGATAGACCAAACCTTGGATGCTTGTCTAATGCCTTTGTGTCAATCTCACTGGAAACACTCACTACTGATTTGGGCACAACCTCATGTTGAAGAAGAGCACCGAGTGTGCCATGGTTGTTGAGCTTAGCTTTCACTGTTGTCGAATGATCAAGTGCATATAATCCACCAACTGTTATTGTGTTTTCATTGGTTGAGAATTTCCTGTAAATCTCACCAACTGCTGTGCTTCTCTTAAGTTCATCAAAGTGATGAAGGTAAGATGCTTTGATTGAGTCTCCTTTGTCTCCCCTGAAAACAACTCTCAGCTCAGACCTCCCACATAAAGACACAGTTAGTGATTGCAGCTTTAATTGAGATTTGAGTTCTTACAATATTATGGAAGCGCACGCATCTGGCTTTGTCACACTGATCCCGGCATTGTACTTAGTGAAAGATTTGGAGTTTGTGTCATATCCAGCTTCAGCACCAAATGAGATGACTGGCGAACCAAGAGTAGCTGTTATGTCGATTAATGGGTTTTGCTTCAAAGCTGCAGCAGCGGTAACTGTGGCATGGTCATGGAAGTATTGGACCTCGAGCTGTTAAAGGAATTCACAAGTGGAAGGCTTTAGTTTCAAACAACTGAAAAATAAACATAGTGAAAGAAATTTTTTAAAACCTTGGCAGAACTGTAGTCAGGGACTTTGAAGGAAGCGATGGCTTTTGTGGAAGGGAGGATCTCGGTGAATGTAACAGTTGTCAAAACCTGCCAAGAAAAAGCATACAAACATGCTCTAATAATGGATTTTTTTTGTTTAAAATGAATAACTGGAAACCCCACTAGATAACTTACACTAGAATCAGTGTCGATTTTGACATCAAAGAAAGCATTCTTGTATTTGTACTGTGTGGCAATATCAGCAGCATGAACTCCTCCTTTCTTCAGAGCAGTAGACGTAAGTGCCTAAAACAACAGAACACAGATAAGAAAATAAGAGCTCTTCATTTGTGCAATCAACCATGGAGTAAAAATGCAGGCAATTATTAATATTTATCAATTCTGATTTCGAAAATGCCTGACAAAGAAAACGCTATTTTAGCTAGATGATATGATCACACACAATAATGATAGCTAGTTAAGAAACATATACTCTAATGCAAACGAGCATAGAACAATATCAAAGATATATAATGATAGAAGAAGAAAATTCAAAAACAATACTCGTTGATACACTCATATTATCAAAAGCAAACGAAATCGAAACTGGAAATCGAAAGCAAACGGAAAATCTGAGAAGACGTACCACGCCGGACGTACTGTAAGTGGAAATACTGAATTTCTGATCGGAATTGTAGTCTCTCGTCAACAGATCTATCAACAAGGGAAACATAAAACCAACATAATCAGCTTATAATCACCCAAACACAATCAAAATCTCTTAACATTCAGAACCAAACAGATACAATAATCTTACCTTTGGCTTTTTTGCCGATCTCTGTGAATAGTCCTGGACCTTTGCTCATGGTTGATCGGAGATAAAGAGATCGGCTAAGATATGGAGGAGAAGCGGTGAAGATAGAAGAAATACTACTACGACTTGTCTTTTTGGTTCGCTTTTCTCCGTGGTAGACAAAATAAATAACGAATATCTTTTACCATAACAGCCTGTGACTTTCTTTAATGACAAACCACTCACAAACGTTGTTGATGTGGTGGAACAGGTGCTTCAGTGAAGGTTCCGATTGGGCCGGTGGAGGAGGCATCTTCCTCTCGGTTGATTGATAAATGAGCCCATTGGGCCTATATTACTACGGCCTCTGAATAATTGACCGTCGAAACCCTTGTGCTGTGTGTATATCACAAATCGCCAAAGTCGGAATCTCATTTCGCAACGACGCACATAACAATGGCGACAAACAAAATCGTTCGTTTAATAGCACCAAAGCGATCCGCTTCTTCTAGATTCCTCGAGCCCGTATCACGATTTTTAAGTTCCGGTACAGCTGCTCCACCTCAGGCTCCATCTTCGTCTCCAAATCAGGATCTGAACCACGTGAAGCCAGATCATAAACTCCAGGAGAATCTGCAGACGCCAAAAGAAGAGGAAGAGGAAGAAGAAGAGGGAGGTGGAGAGTTTATGAACAAAGATACAGGTGAGATAGGAGGGCCTAGAGGTCCTGAGCCTACTCGATATGGCGATTGGGAACAACGTGGTCGATGCTCCGATTTCTGAGACGATCCATACATCTGTATGTTTGTTTTTTTCTTTCTGTTTCTGAGAAAATTGGAAATAAATCTGTCTTGTACTATCTATCATGATTGAAACAATTATGTATTTTCAGATAATGAAAAGAAAATTAGGAGAATTTCAAATTATGTTTCGTATGCGTTCGTTGGTTGCTTGAAATACACAACCAAAGTGTTGATTATGGTTTTCGTTATCTGTTCAAAAAACTGTAATTGCTAACTGTGTTGGGAGCTAGAAGATTTTGCTAGTGAACAGCTACAGAACATAGTAGGTTCATTTTGATTGTTTTGTTCTGTAAAAGTCAGTAAAACGATTATTTAAATTATGAGACGAAATCCATATTATCATATTCGGACCAGAAACAAATATTATTAAGTACTGTTTAAGCGTTCCCAAATCTCATCTTTTTTGGTAGGGGATTTGCTTAAAGGAACATGTGATTACAGTGACAGCGAGACAACAAAATTTGGGCAACAATCAATTTAAGCCAACCTACGAAATATCTTTTGGACCACATATTACTTAATGTTTTCGAAATAAATGGTACAATCACATTTCATAAAACATGAAACTCGATAATCTCATTCACACCACCAAAACAGGATTTGACGGAAGAGTAAGATATTCAAACCCTTGTATAGTAAAAAAAAAATCATGTGGTAAAAAATAAAAGGTAATCTAAATTTATCTTTTCAGAAGAAAAGATGATAATACGGATAAAAAATGGACAGCTAAGTATGAGCAGTGTGAGCAAGAAGAACAAAAAAAGGACAAATAGATCTGTTTTTGTACGGCTCTTAAGAAAAACAAAAAATCACATGCAGAGTCGTGTCTCAATTGATAAAGAGAAAATAATTGACGAAGCTTTTTAAGGGAAATAAGGAGGAGGAAGAGGAGAGAAAAAAAAGCCGTTAAGGCGCGTGGATTCTCAGCCGTCCGTTATCTAACAGTGGGTTCCACGCGCCTCTCGGTGATTTTCAGCAGGTGGTTGTCGTCTTGTGTTTCGGTGATGAAGAATGAAATATCTTTCGAAAATCAATGAAATTTTTTTAGAAAATAAGGAAATTAAATTTAAAATTAATTATCCTAATTTGTGAAAATTTGTCGCTTTCTGTTGTTTTTCGTGAATGCTTGTGTTTACTATATAATGGTAAAAAAGATCTCTCATCTCTGAAGCTTCTTATATAGAGAGGGTTTCTTGTAATATTGATAAACTTTGCTCTTCAAATCTGAAAAGCTGATTCTGAAGAACATAGAGATCTCGGAATCGTTTGAAGGTAGAGATCATCTATTTTGATTTCGGAATCTGATTCGTCGGTTGTTTTTGATTAATGTTGATTACGAAGAACAATTTTATTGATGCAGGTTCGAGAAGATATAGCTAAAACATGACTGGTTGTATTCATCTTCATCAATCCATCAAATCTGCAGATTCTTCCTCTGTTCCAATTCCTCCACCTCTTCCACCCAAATCTAATGGACATGTGAAAAGACACTTCAATGATGTAGCACCAGGACTTAAGCATAGCTGTGTTTCAACAGCTACTAAAGATATGTGGGATCGTCTTTTCAACGATGGATATAAAGCTGATGTAGTTATCTATACAGATAATGGCAACATCATTTATGCTCATGCTAATATAATTGTAAGCTCTCCTTTTAGGGTTTTTAGTAGTTAGATATGAAAGTGTTCCTAGTTTCATAAAAGTTATAGACTTGATTTATATTATTGACATAGTCTTGAATAAACAGGGAAGTGCTTCCCCTGTGATCAAAGGCATGTTGAAGAAAGCTAAAAGACATGGCAAGTGGCTTACAATCTCAATCCATGGTGTTCCTCATGAAGCTGTCCGAGTTTTTATCCGTTATCTCTACTCTTCTTGGTATTATAAATAACTTTGTTTCACATTGCTTCTATACTTGTTCATATCTTAGTACTGATTAAAACTTGATGTTTTGTATTTTTGTAGTTATGAGAAAGAAGAACTGAATGAGTTTATCATGCATTTGTTACTTCTATCACATGCGTATGTGGTTCCTCAGCTGAAACGGTTCTGTGAATGGCATCTAGAACATGGTTTGCTTAACATTGAGAACGTAATTGATGTGTTTCAGCTTGCGCTGCTATGTGATTTCCCTCGGCTTAGTGTAATATCTCACCGTATGATCATGAAACACTTTAGAGAGCTTTCTGTGACAGAAGCATGGGTAGCTATGAAGAAAAGCCATCCCTTTCTTGAGAAAGAAGTTAGAGACTCAGTGATCATTGAAGAAAATGTAAGTAATTTACTTTTCTCCTTTCTCTATATATTCGTCTAAATTCTAAGTCTTGAATCTGTGTACGCAGGCAAGAAAAGAGAAGATGAGAAAACGTAATGAGGAGAAGATATATTCTCAGCTATACGAAGCAATGGAACCTCTTGTCCATATATGCAGAGATGGATGTAAAACAATAGGACCACATGATAAAGATTTCAAATCAAATCATGTACCTTGTAAGTATGAAGCTTGCAAGGGATTAGAATCAGTGATTAGACATTTTGCAGGCTGTAAGTTTCGAGTTCCAGGAGGTTGTGTACAATGCAAGAGAATGTGGCAACTTCTTGAATTGCATTCACGTATTTGTGCTGATTCTGATAAATGTCGAGTCCCTCTATGCAGGTAAAAACATAGTTATTATAGCTAATAGCTTTAGTAGTATTCAGATAAGAATTAAAGGTCATCATCATGTGTTTGATATTTGTGGATTATTTGGGAACAGAAACTTGAAGGAGAAGATGGAGAAACAGAGCAAGAAAGATGAAGCGAGATGGAAACTTCTAGTAAAGAATGTATTGGCGAGTAAAAAAATCGGAGGCTCTTCTTTCTTTTTACCGGTGATCGCTTAAACATGTCTTCTCAAAGATTTCAACATTTTTCTGAAATCTCAAGAAGTCGAGTTTTAAGCGTTTTTTGTGATCCTAAGTGTAACACATGATATTAAATTTGAAAAATTTGAAAATTAAGAAACATATTTTGGTCGGCAAAAGGTTAAAAAATCTCTGATAAGTTGGAAAATCAAATTAGGTTTTAAGGATCGATTTACTCAAGTAAATTTGGGTAATAAACCGAATCATTATCTTGTCGAGAAATAAACAAAACAAACACCAGGAGGATTTCATTGGACCCAATTAGTTTTGTTATTTTTAATACCTCCAAAAATGGGAAACATAAATGAAAAGATCGTGATCGTGGTAGGAAAAAGTGATGTAGAACAAAACAAAAGCAATAAAAAAAAGAGAGGACGTGAGAAGCGGACAAAGGCAATAAAAAATAGGTCTTCACTCAGATCACATATTTCAGTTTCATTAAATAAGTAATGTTGGAGACATCCATTGTCACAAACCCCAAATCCCAATATCATATTACAACCTCATGTTTTTGTTCCTTTTATTATCTATCACTTACGTAGTGGATTCTGATTCCTTTTCCCAAGAAAGGAAAAATACAAAATCTCTTTATCAACTAACATGGTCACTTATAATGAAGAAGACGATCTTTATACGTCTGTATTGAATAAAAGCTTGTTAAGGGTAAAGAAACAAAACTCAACTAGAATGAAGAAATGAAGATATCTTCATATATCTATCTATATATTTATATATTTAAATTGACAAAAAAAAAAAGCGTCCCTTATTGTAACGAAAAATTGCTCATTATAGACTATATTGTTTGTTACTACTCCTAACCGGTCCACATTCTCCCACTTGACCAGCTCAATATCTCTTCCGGTTTGAGAAACACCAATTTAATGTTTGTCTTTGGTCTAAAACAAAAACTGTACAGGCTACAGCTTCTTTTTCTTCCATCACGTAGAAGAGTTGCTGCTTTGTTCATCTATATGAGCTTGTGTCTTGTCTTGCTTTATACCTATGAAGAACCGGTACCAGAAATCCTAAACGATCTAGCTGAAGCAGAACCCATCGATGTCGACATTTCTTGTATCGTCTTCACTTCTTTACAAACGTTATCGAGAACTCCAAGAAAATCTCTCACGACCATGAATATTCTTAAAGGATGTGCTTCTTCTTTCGCTGCGTTTCCATGGAAATATTCTGTTACTTCTTTAACCATTGACAAAGCTTTTCTTTCTCTGCCTTTGATCTCTCGAATCTCTTCCTCTGCTTCTTTCATAAACGTTTTCATCGAATCAGAGAACTTCCCTTGATTTGTCTCTGTATTGAGAAATGATCGAAGTTTATCAAGACCCATTTCCAGCTTTGTCACGTAACTGCTCAGTATATCAAAATCCATTCCCGCTGATTTTTTCACATTAACCAGATCTCTACTTAGTCCAGCAACTACTTGTAATCCTTGCTTTCTGAAACAGTCTTTGTCTCCGTTAAGTATATTATCATCTTTTGTTGTTGTTGTTACCTCTGATCTTGTGATTTCTTGAACGACAAAATGAAGCAATGTGGTTTTGCCATCAACTCCTTTTATGTCAACAAGTTTAAGAAGTGTATCGAGTTTAAAGGCTTTGGCATCTCCTCTATTAGTGCCAACGTTCATTCGATTTCCAGTCATTAGAACAGCCTCGAGGAGCTTTAAGAATAGTCTGCTTGCTTTTAGTTCTAAACTTGCTTCCTACAATGCAACCAAAGGGATTAAAAAAATAGGACAATTCTACATCATTAAGTGTCTTTAAGAGTGACAAACCTCCAATGTCTGGAAAGAGTTCCTTAGATACTTGACTTCAGCATCAAAGTTGGCTCTATATAACATTGCTTCAACTCTTTTGAAGGCAAAAGGGATATCGAGAATGGTTTTGAGGAATCTTTCAGCTGTTCCTAGCTTAGATACATCACCAGAGTACTCTCGGAGTTTTATCTCTTCCTCCTTTGTTGGTGCCATCTTCACCAAAGTCTCCAGAAGCTCAGCTCCTAAGCTCTCCGGATTACCTATTAAAATGTCATAGGTTTAATTAAAATCGAAATAATAGGGAGCACAATACAAAATGTGTTTAGAGAATCTGAATGAATGTCATCTATATCATGTTTCATAGTCCTGCAAAACTAAAGGATGTCCCTTTTTCTCATTTACATGTGGTTTATTTCACAATGTGAACAATCATGTCACATGCAAATAAAGCAGAGATCATTTCACATGTCATTGTTCTTCGCAATGATTATAACTTGTGGCCTAAGCCTTTTTTAGTATTCACCAACGTTAACTCTGAACCTAAATGTAAACAACTTACTATGCAAATTTGAATCTTATTACCGAAAATAAATCAAATTAGAGACAAAAACTTACCATCAGTAAGAGCTTCAGAGACCTCTTCACGTGTTACATTCAATGCTCTTAATAGAATTGCGATGTTCTGTGATTTCTTTGGATCCAGCACTCTGTTCTCATTCTCAGCTGGAGGCATTAATGACCTTCTCACAGGTTCCTTTGGAGCTGAACTTCCTGAATTGCAACCAAACAAATGCTCCATCCTATCCTCGTTCAATCTGTGTATAACACCATAAGTTAAAAAAAAAAAATTATTGAAAAGATCAAATTCAATCGTATGTGGCACATTAAAGAAGTAAAAACACTAATACCCACTGGAACGAGCTTGATTTGAGCTGGTCCCAAACGGTGGCTCGATCCGAGCTCGCTCTTACTTTGTCCCAGTGGAGTGGTTTTAACTTTGGCTTGCTTGGGTCTGTGTCCCCGTCGCCTGTTTTCCCAAGAGAACCGGCTGACAAATTCTTGACCTCTTCAACAGCCTTTGATCTAGGACTTGGACTCTTGAATGCTTGTTTATTTGAAGGGGACGTTGCTGAATTTGTTGTTGCTTCTGTATTGGTGAGATTTCCT